>CANDYM010000730.1:0-143262 GCA_947397865.1 Polietes domitor
ATTTGGTTTGTACCATTTTTATCCCCTTTTTCCTATTTTACTCCCTTAAAACTTCTAAAATATATTTATTTCACGTGTCTACGCAATTACAGGGATGTACAAACAGAATTTCACCATTCTAGCTGTAGTCGTTTATTTGGTACTATTTTTATCCCTCTGTACCCATTGTATCCCTTGAAATTACGATTTTGGAAAAAACTTTTATTTGTCGTGTCTACGCAGTCGGGGGAATAAATACACCGAATTTCATGACTCTAGCTGTAGTCATTTGGTTGGTACTATTTTTATCCCCTTTTTCCATTTTAACCCCAAAAAGTACGAATTTCGAAAAATCCGATCATATTACCTGTCTACGCAATCAGAGGAATGTATACACCGAATTTCATTTTTATAAGTTAGTTTCGCGCCAAATGTTTGTAACACCAAGAAATAATTGAGCTAGACCCACCTTTAAGTATACGGATCGGCTTAGAATCACCAGCTGATTCGATTTAACGATGTCTGTCTGTCCGTCCGTCCGTCCGTCCGTCCGTCTGCTGTCCATCTAAGCTTGTTCGCACTCTACAGGTCGCAATTGTTGTCCGATTGTCATCAAACTTGGCAGAAGTTATTTTTTCTGGCCAAGGACCATCGGTATTGAATTTGGAGGAAATCGGTTCAGATTTAGATATAGCCCCCATACAAATGTCGATCCAGATTTGACATTTTCCGCTCTAAAAACGACATATTGTACCCGATTTTCTTTAAATTTGGCAGAACATCTTATAATCCAACTAGAAACACATATGCAAAAATTGGGTAAGATCGGTTCAGATTTAGATATAGCCCCCATACAAATGTCGCTCCCGATTTGACATTTTCCGCTCTAGAAACGACATATTGTACCCGATTTTCTTTAAATTTGGCAGAACATCTTATAATCCAACTAGAAACACATATGCAAAAATTGGGTAAGATCGGTTCAGATTTAGATATAGCCCCCATACAAATGTCGCTCCCGATTTGACATTTTCCGCTCTAGAAACGACATATTGTACCCGATTTTCTTTAAGTTTTGCAGAACATCTTATAATCGAACTAGAAACACGTATGCAAAAATTGGGTAAGATCGGTTCAGATTTAGATATAGCCCCCATACTAATGTCGCTCCCGATTTGACATTTTCCGCTCTAGAAACGACATATTGTACCCGATTTTCTTTAAATTTGGCAGAACATCTCATAATCGAACTAGAAACACGTATGCAAAAATTGGGTAAGATCGGTTCAGATTTAGATATAGCCCCCATACAAATGTCGCTCCCGATTTCACTTTTTCCGCTCTAGAAACGACATATTGTACCCGATTTTCTTTAAATTTGGCACAACATCCTATAATCCAACTAGAAACACGTATGCAAAAATTCGGTAAGATCGGTTCAGATTTAGATATAGCCCCCATACAAATGTCGATCCCGATTTGACATTTTCCGCTCTAGAAACGACATATTGTACCCGATTTTCTTTACATTTTGCAGAACATCTTATAATCCAACACGTATGCAAAAATTGGGTAAGATCGGTTCAGATTTAGATATATCCCCCATACAAATGTCGCTCCCGATTTCACTTTTTCCGCTTTAGAAACCACATATTGTACCCGATTTTCTTTAAAATTGGCACAACATTTTATAATCGAAATAGAAACATCTATGCTGAAAGTGGGTATGATCGGTTCAGATTTAGATATAGCCCCCATACAAATGTCGCTCCAGATTTGACTTTTTCCGCTCTAAAATCCACATATTTTGTCCGTTTTTCTTTAAAATTGGCACAACATCTTATAATCCAACTAAAAACCCGATGGTGAAAGTGGGTAAGATCGGTTCAGATTTAGATATAGCCCTCATACAAATGTTGCTGCCGAATGTTTAACCGTTTTTGGCCAAATTTTACATATTATATTTCACCAATAAACAGACATGGTGAAAGCGCGTCACATCGTTCCTGGTTTCAATATACCCCCATACAAATGTCTTTTCCGATTTAACATTTTTTGTCAAACACATACATTTACAGGATGCAAAAATCCTTCCCGATTTCAATTTTTTACAGAATTGAATTGCAATGAGAATTGTTTAGGTGATGCCCATATGTCCATACTTTGGTATATTACTGTATAATTTGTATTTGTCTGTCGGACAATTGGACCAATTACCATATTATTTACCATATTCGTTAAATTTGACTAAAGATGAATTTATAGCATATAAATTATATTCATATAATTTGTATAAACTAAATAAAATTGCTCCCATGAAACACCTGGGTTTATTAATGAAAGCGAGGTACATACGCAGGGAGTGGTGTAGGGTATTATATAGTCGGCCCCGCCCGACTTTAGCCTTTCCTTACTTGTTATACCCTACACCACTTCGTGGTCTAGGGTATTATAAGTTAGTTTCGCGCCAAATGTTTGTAACACCAAGAAATAATTGAGCTAGACCCACCTTTAAGTATACAGATCGGCTTAGAATCACCAGCTGAGTCGATTTAACGATGTCTGTCTGTCCGTCCGTCCGTCTGTCCGTCCGTCTGCTGTCCATCTAAGCTTGTTCGCACTCTACAGGTCGCAATTGTTATCCGATTGTCATGAAACTTGGCAGAATTTACTTTTTCTGGCCAAGGACCATCGGTATTGAATTTGGAGGAAATCGGTTCAGATTTAGATATAGCCCCCATACAAATGTCGATCCAGATTTGACATTTTCCGCTCTAAAAACGACATATTGTACCCGATTTTCTTTAAATTTGGCAGAACATCTTATAATCCAACTAGAAACACGTATGCAAAAATTGGGTAAGATCGGTTCAGATTTAGATATAGCCCCCATACAAATGTCGCTCCCGATTTGACTTTTTCCGTTCTAGAAACCACATATTGTACCCGATTTTCTTTAAAATTGGCACACCATCTTATAATCCAACTAGAAACACCTATGCAAAAATTGGGTAAGATCGGTTCAGATTCAGATATAGCCCCCATACAAATGTCGTTCCCGATTTGACATTTTCCGCTCTAGAAACGTCATATTGTATCCGATTTTCTTTAAATTTTGCAGAACATCTTATAATCGAACTAGAAACACGTATGCAAAAATTGGGTAAGATCGGTTCAGATTTAGATATAGCCCCCATACAAATGACGCTCCCGATTTGACCTTTTCCGCTCTAGAAACGACATATTGTACCCGATTTTCTTTAAATTTGGCAGAACATCTTATCATCGAACTAGAAACACGTATGCAAAAATTGGGTAAGATCGGTTCAGATTCAGATATAGCCCCCATACAAATGTCGCTCCCGATTTGACTTTTTCCGTTCTAGAAAAGACTTATTGTACCCGATTTTCTTTAAAATTGGCACAACAATTTATAATCGAACTAGAAACACCTATGCTAAAAGTGGGTAAGATCGGTTCAGATTTAGATATAGCCCTCATACAAATGTTTAACCGATTTTGGCCAAACTTTACATATTTTATTTTACCAATAAACATACATGGTGAAAGCGGGTTACATCGTTCTAGGTTTCAATATACCCCCATACAAATGTCCTTTCCGACTTAACATTTTTTGTCAAACACATACATTTACAGGATTCAAAAATCCTTCCCGATTTCACTTTTTTGCCGAATTGAATTGTAGTGAGATATATAGTCGGCTCCGTCCGTCTTTAGCCTTTCCATACTGTTGTGGAGATGCCCATATGTCCATACTTTGGTATAACATAAATGGGGCCCATTCTGCATTATTACAGCTCTAGAAACTACATCTTACATCGGATCTTCATCAAATTGTGCATATCATTCTATGTTTCAACTAGGAATACCTACCGTGAATGAGAAATATATTGGCGCATGTTTTGGCACAGGCCTCAAGTGTTGTTATAGGCCCCCTTCAAATGTCCGTCCGATTCATCCTATTACCGCTGTATAATCTGTATTTGTCTTTGGATCTTGATCAATTTTTATATTTAATTTACTTTACTCGGAATATCTGCTGGAAAATTGGATCAATTACTTTATTATTTACCATACTCCTTAGATTTGACTAAAGATGAATTTATAGTAACTGTATAATTTATATGAACTACATCAAATTGCTCCCATGAAATACCTGGGTTTAATAATCAAAGCGAGGTATATACGCAGGGAGTGGTGTAGGGTATTATATAGTCGGCCCCGTCCGACTTTAGCCTTTTCTTACTTGTTTTGTGCTGCATTTTTGTCCAAATTTTTTTATGTATTAAGACACGTCGTAGATTTCCAAAGGGAAAATTTTTTCCCTCACAAACACTGAAAAACCCCATAATAACCTCTAATACACAGTGCAACACGAAAAAAAATAACCATATACGGACACCGCTACATGATAAAAGACCAAAAAAAAAAAGACCCGTGTTTTTTTGTTTCCCCCAAAGTCATGCACTTTTTTTTTTATGGGCCCCCAGAGATTTGAGGCCTCGGTGTAATTTTTGGAAAAAAGTGATCATATTCTCAGGCTCATATCTTGCAAACCGTTCGGAATTTTGATTTACTCTCTGAGGCAAAGTTCTAGCTCTTGTCATAAAGAACAAAAATTGTGAACATATAAAATCAAAAAAACTTCATCTTCAAGGTCAAAATCGCAAAAAACTTAAAAAAAATCCTGTTCAGGTCCATAGGTAGCAAACCGCTGAAAATTCAGGGAAACAATCAACTACAAAAATGTACCTAAGATCTCAATAAACAACTTTCTAGAACATATGAACTTCCTAGGAATTATTCTTAACACCGTTTAGGTAGCGCTTAGGTAGCGCTTAGGTAGCCGCAAAATTGAAAAATTTCCCAAAAATTTCACTGTGCAACATTTTTGAAGTCATTTCAAAATAACCATATACGGACACCGCTACATGATAAAAGACCAAAAAAAAAAGACCCGTGTTTTTTTGTTTCCCCAAAGTCATGCACTTTTTTTTTTATGGGCCCCCAGAGATTTGAGGCCTCGGTGTAATTTTTGGAAAAAAGTGATCATATTCTCAGGCTCATATCTTGCAAACCGCAAAATTGAAAAATTTCCCAAAAATTTCACTGTGCAACATTTTTGAAGTCATTTCAAAATAACCATATACGGACACCGCTACATGATAAAAGACCAAAAAAAAAAAAGACTACCTAAGCGCTACCTAAGCGCTACCTAAACGGTGTTAAGAATAATTCCTAGGAAGTTCATATGTTCTAGAAAGTTGTTTATTGAGATCTTAGGTACATTTTTGTAGTTGATTGTTTCCCTGAATTTTCAGCGGTTTGCTACCTATGGACCTGAACAGGGGAAAAAAGGTTAAAAAAATCGAATTTTTTTAAGTTTTTTGCGATTTTGACCTTGAAGATGAAGTTTTTTGATTTTATATGTTCACAATTTTTGTTCTTTATGACAAGAGCTAGAACTTTGCCTCAGAGAGTAAATCAAAATTCCGAACGGTTTGCAAGATATGAGCCTGAGAATATGATCACTTTTTTCCAAAAATTACACCGAGGCCTCAAATCTCTGGGGGCCCATAAAAAAAAAGTGCATGACTTTGGGGGAAACAAAAAAACACGGGTCTTTTTTTTTTGGTCTTTTATCATGTAGCGGTGTCCGAATATGGTTATTTTGAAATGACTTCAAAAATGTTGCACAGTGATATTTTAGAGTATTTAAGCATATTTTTATACCCTACACCACTTCGTGGTCTAGGGTATTATAAGTTAGTTTCGCGCCAAATGTTTGTAACACCAAGAAATAATTGAGCTAGACCCACCTTTAAGTATACGGATCGGCTTAGAATCACCAGCTGATTCGATTTAACGATGTCTGTCTGTCCGTCCGTCCGTCCGTCCGTCCGTCTGCTGTCCATCTAAGCTTGTTCGCACTCTACAGGTCGCAATTGTTGTCCGATTGTCATGAAACTTGGCAGAAGTTATTTTTTCTGGCCAAGGACCATCGGTATTGAATTTGGAGGAAATCGGTTCAGATTTAGATATAGCCCCCATACAAATGTCGCTCCCGATTTGACATTTTCCGCTCTAGAAACGACATATTGTACCCGATTTTCTTTAAATTTAGCAGAACATCTTATAATCCAACTAGAAACACGTATGCAAAAATTTGGTAAGATCGGTTCAGATTTAGATATAGCCCCCATACAAATGTCGCTCCCGATTTGATATTTTCCGCTCTAGAAACGACATATTGTACCCGATTTTCTTTAAATTTTACAGAACATCTTATAATCGCACTAGAAACACGTATGCAAAAATTTGGTAAGATCGGTTCAGATTTAGATATAGCCCCCATACAAATGTCGCTCCCGATTTGACATTTTCCGCTCTAGAAACGACATATTGTACCCGATTTTCTTTAAATTTGGCAGAACATCTTATAATCCAACTAAAAACACGTATGCAAAAATTGGGTAAGATCGGTTCAGATTTAGATATAGCCCCCATACAAATGTCGCTCCCGATTTGACATTTTCCGCTCTAGGAACGACATATTGTACCCAATTTTCTTTAAATTTGGCAGAACATCTTATAATCCAACTAGAAACACGTATGCACAAATTGGGTAAGATCGGTTCAGATTTATATATAGACCCCATACAAATGTCGCTCCCGATTTGACATTTTCCGCTCTAGAAACGACATATTGTACCCGATTTTCTTTAAATTTGGCAGAACATCTTATAATCCAACTAGAAACACGTATGCACAAATTGGGTAAGATCGGTTCACATTTAGATATAGCCCCCATACAAATGTCGCTCCCGATTTCACTTTTTCCGCTTTAGAAACCACATATTGTACCCGATTTTCTTTAAAATTGGCACAACATTTTATAATCGAACTAGAAACATCTATGCTGAAAGTGGGTATGATCGGTTCAGATTTAGATATAGCCCCCATACAAATGTCGCTCCCGATTTGACTTTTTCCGCTCTAAAATCCACATATTGTACCCGATTTTCTTTAAAATTGGCACAACATTTTATAATCGAAATAGAAACATCTATGCTGAAAGTGGGTATGATCGGTTCAGATTTAGATATAGCCCCCATACAAATGTCGCTCCAGATTTGACTTTTTCCGCTCTAAAATCCACATATTGTATTCGTTTTTCTTTAAATTTGGCACAACATCTTATAATCCAACTAAAAAACCTATGGTGAAAGTGGGTAAGATCGGTTCAGATTTAGATATAGCCCCAATACAAATGTCGCTCCCGAATCTTTAACCGATTTTGGCCAAACATTACATATTATATTTCACCAATAAACATACATGGTGAAAGCGGGTCACATCGTTCCAGGTTTCAATATACCCCCATACAAATGTCCTTTCCGATTTAACATTTTTTGTCAAACACATACATTTACAGGATGCAAAAATCCTTCCCGATTTCACTTTTTTACGCGAATTGAATTGCAATGAGAATTGTTTGGGTGATGCCCATATGTCCATACTTTGGTATGACTTTGGTATACTATTGTATAATTTGTATTTGTCTGTCGGACAATTGGATCAATTACCATATTATTTACCATATTCGTTCAATTTGACTAAATATGAACTTATATCAAATAAATTATATGAATATAATTTATATAATTTGTATAAACTAAATAAAATTGCTCTCATAAAATACCTGGGTTTAGTAATGAAAGTGAGGTACATACGCAGGGAGTGGTGTAGGGTATTATATAGTCGGCCCCGCCCGACTTTAGCCTTTCCTTACTTGTTATACCCTACACCACTTCGTGGGCTAGGGTATTATAAGTTAGTTTCGCCCCAAATGTTTGTAACACCAAGAAATAATCGAGCTAGACCCACCTTTAAGTATACCGATCGGCTTAGAATCACCAACTGAGTCGATTTAACGATGTCTGTCTGTCCGTCCGTCTGTCCGTCTGCTGTCCATCTAAGCTTGTTCGCACTCTACAGGTCGCAATTGTTGTCCGATTGTCATGAAACTTGGCAGAAGTTATTTTTTCTGGCCAATGACCATCGGTATTGAATTTGGAGGAAATCGGTTCAGATTTAGATATAGCCCCCATACAAATGTCGCTCCCGATTTGACTTTTTCCGCCCTATAAAGCACATATAGTACCCGATTTTCTTTAAATTTGGCACAACATCTTGTAATCCAACTAGAAACACCTATGCAAAAATTGGGTAAGATCGGTTCAGATTTAGATATAGCCCCCATACAAATGTCGCTCCCGATTTGATATTTTCCGCTCTAGAAACGACATATTATACCCGATTTTCTTTAAATTTTGCAGAACATCTTATAATCCAACTAGAAATACGTATGCAAAAATTGGGTAAGATCGGTTCAGATTTAGATATAGCCCCCATACAAATGTCGCTCCCGATTTCACTTTTTCCGCTCTAAAATCCACACATTGTACCCGTTTTTCTTTAAAATTGGCACAACATCTTATAATCGAACTAGAAACATCTATGGTGAAAGTGGGTAAGATAGGTTCAGATTTAGATATAGACCTCATACAAATGTTGCTCCCGAATGTTTAACCGATTTTGGCCAAACTTTACATATTATGTTTCACCAATAAACAGACATGGTGAAAGCGGGTCACATCGTTCCAGGTTTCAATATACCCCCATACAAATGTCCTTTCAGATTTAACATTTTTTGTCAAACACATACATTTACAGGATGCAAAAATCCTTCCCGATTTCACTTTTTTACGCGAATTGAATTGCAATGAGAATTGTTTGGGTGATGCCCATATGTCCATACTTTGGTATGACTTTGGTATACTACTGTATAATTTGTATTTGTCTGTCGGACAATTAGATCAATTACCATATTATTTACCATACTCGTTAAATTTGACTGAAGATGAATTTATAGCATATAAATTATATGAATATAATTTATATAATTTGTATGAACTACATAAAATTGCTCCCATGAAATACCTGGGTTTAGTAATCAAAGCGAGGTACATACGCAGGGAGTGGTGTAGGGTATTATATAGTCGGCCCCGCCCGACTTTAGCCTTTCCTTACTTGTTCTAAGTGCAGCCGTTTGGTTGGTACCTTTTTTATCCCTCTATTCCCATTTTACCCCTTAAACGTACGAATTTGGAAAAAATATTTTTATATTATGTATCTGGGCAATTGTGTACATTCCACCCGAATTTCATGTTTCTAGCTGTTGTCGTTTGATATGTACCATTTTTATCCCTTTTACCCTACGAATAAAATCACTTTAGTGTGCACGTTTTTGTTATCGGGGGAATGCGCATATCCAATATCAAGTAAGTACAAGCAGACGTATTGAAAAAATATGCTTAAATACTCTAAAATATTAGGGGTTATTATGGGTACTTTTAGTCCTTGTGAGGGAAAATTTTTTCCCTTTGGGCCGATTTCGCCCACTTTCAATCCCAACCGATCTACGACTATAAGACGCATGAATGGAAAATTGCGACGATTCGGCCATGCCGAACATAGAGCCTTTTACATTGTCACATAAACAACAATTTTGTTTGTATCCTGAGGACCAATGTTGGGTTCCTCTTCCTCCTCTTCACTAAATTTATAATACTGTATTTTTTCCTGAGTGTACATATGAATATATCTTCCTTCTACACCATAGAAGGCGAAACTAAAGAAACATATTAAGCAGAATTCGTCATCATCGTCTTTGGCATTGGCATCGACATCGCCACCAGAGTCATCACAACCATCATTAAAATATTCAAAAAGTGTTTTCTTTTGTTTAAAGATATCCTTGTGATTTTTCTAACGAAAAACTTCTGCGATGGAAATGAGTTTCCCCGTTTTGCGGGGGGTGAGGTTGGTTCTTCTTCGGTTCGGTTGCTGGGTTCTTGTTGTTGTTTGTCTGCATATTTATCAGGTAAATTTCTAGTTTTGCTTCGCAAGTATTCATGAATATTTAACTAAGTGTGGATGGATGTATGAGTATGAGTATGTGTGTGTGTTGGTTGTATTGAATTTAGAATAAAACAACAATATCTTGATATTGTGGGTTTGTGGTTTATACACAAAACAGAACACAACACAACATTGTTAAGTATCAGTGGTGTTTTTAGCCAGATTTGGATTTTCATCGGAAATTTAAATAAAATAATCACAAACCGCAAATCTACGCATTCACGGTGGTTCAATTACGTGGAAGTTGGTAATAATTATGCGTCTAGGGAGCTTTTAATACCAACAGCACTCGATGGTTTGCAGGCGCAGAGAGTGAGATATGGTAATAGATGTATCATTTATTGGGAATCTTCGGAGAAGTTGTGGAGGAAGTGACAGGCATTCAGAAAATATTTAATAGATTTGGGATATGTTGTTGTAACACACAGAAAGAGAGAGATAAATGGTTCTATACTTGACCACCTCTATTAGTTTTTAAATGCGTTATATTTGTAATTTCAATCCTGGAATTTAATGTTTTCTTGAGTATTTGCATGTTTCTTTTCTTTGCCGATACCCTTCCTAACTGCTACATACAGATTCATAAACTACGTACCAAAGACTTTTGACAGATGTATCATCAGTTGACTATTTTCGACTATTCGCTATGCATTTGACATTTGATGTCAAATTAGAATACATTTCGGTAATAAAAGATTTTCCAATGAGGGAGGCTCGATGTTGAAGTCTAAGAGTGAGATTTACATAACATTCGGTTAACTTCAGTTATCTCCTTAAAAAAGTGCTAAGTCGAGTTAGCATAATGGTCATTTCGAGACTGTATGTTTGACGTCTGAGAACTAAAACGTAACAATAAAATGTGACTATAAAACTATTTCAAAAGACAAGAAATGAAACTCTAACAAGTAAGGAAGGTTAAAGTCGGGCGTGGCCGCCTATATGATACCATACACTTGTGTATAAGGTCGTTACATTTGCACCGGGTCATACAGTTGTAAGAAGAGAATATAAAGGGTGTCCCAAGAAGAACGCAATTTTTAAATCTGGCAACATTCGAAGTGTCATTGTTTGACATTTGAACAATTGTTATTGTTTGTTAGTAGAAGGTACGAGGTTAGTAAAAATGGAGCGCTACACGAATGAACAACGCATTCTCATTGTGAAATTGTTTTACCAAAATGGTGAAAGTTTTGCGGCTACAGTTCGCAAATTGCGATCAATTTGGGGTCACAATAATGCTCCAAAAGAGTCAACTGTAAAGAGATTAATGGATAAATTTGCCGAAACTGGGTCTGTTAGTGATGTAAAGACAACAACGCGCCATGTCGCTCAAACTCCATCCACCTCAATTCGACACCGAGCTCAGCAAATTGGTGTCTCCAAATCCACTTTGCAGCGAATTTTGACGAAAGATTTGCATCTTCATGCATACAAAGTTCAATTGACTCAGGAACTGAAGCCAACTGACCATGGACAGCGAAGGGAGTTCGTTAATTGGGTATTGGAGAGACAACATGAAAATGCTGATTTTGCCGATAAAATCATCTTCAGTGACGAGGCCCATTTTCATCTTGATGGCTTCGTCAATAGGCAGAATTGTCGCATTTGGGGTGCGGAAAATCCTCGAGTGATTCACGAGAAGCAAATGCATCCTCAACGTGTCACTGTGTGGTGTGGTTTTTGGGCTGGAGGAATCATTGGACCTTTTTTTATGAAAATGAGGCAGGTCAAGCGCAAACAGTCAATGGTGTTCGGTATCGTGAAATGATAACCAGTTTTTTCTTGCCTAGAATTGAAGAAATGAATGTGGAGGGCATGTGGTTCCAACAAGACGGCGCCACATGTCATACAGCCAGAGAAACAATTCAATTGCTGCATCAGTCATTTCCCGGTCGTGTTATTTCGCGTTTTGGAGATCAGAATTGGCCGCCTAGATCGTGCGATTTAACACCATTAGATTTTTTTCTTTGGGGTTTTTTGAAGTCGATGGTTTACGCGAATAAGCCGACGACGACTCAAGCCTTAAAAGACGAAATTGGACGCTGCATTAATGAAATACCGCAGCATTCATGCAAAACGGTCATTGAAAATTTCATTAAAAGATCGCGTGCATGCCAGCAAAGCCGCGGCGGCCATCTGCACGATATATTGTTCCATACATAACCTCATTCTGTCTACTTTACGATATAATAAAGTTTCACGATTTTTTCTTAAATATCTGTGTTTTATTTAAAATTAAAACATTGCGCTCTTCTTGGGACACCCTTTACTACAAATTTGGAAATCTGTTAAAATATGTGGTTTCTAGAGCGGAAAGAATATAATCGGGGGAGACACTTTTATGGGAGCTATATATAAATCTGAACCGATGTGGCCCTTTTTCGCCACAGACATCTTAAGTTGAAATATGAGCTGGTTTGCTAAATTTGAAGAAAATCTGTTCAAATATGCTTTATCTAGAGCGGAAATAACTAATTCAGTGGCGAAATTTGTATGGGAGCCATATATATATCTGAACCGATCTGGCCCATTTTCTCCCGATCTGTTTCTAGTTGAAATATAAGTTATTTTGCCACATTTGAAGAAAATCTTTTAAAATATGTGGTTTCTAGGGCGGAAAAAGTCAAATCGGAGGAGACATTTGTATGGTACCTATATATAAATCTGAACAGATCTGGCCTATTTTTACCAGTGCTGTTTCTAGTTAAAATATATGGCGTTGTTCGGCAGCGGAAAGAGTAAAATCGGGAGCAAAATTTGTAAGGGAGCTATATCTAAATCTGCACCGATTTTCTTCAAATTAAATAGCGTTCGTCCTTATCCCATAAAACTTCCTTGTGCAAAGTTTCATTTAGTTCTAATAACAATTGCGACCTGGACTTTGATTTCAAAAATAGATGGACAGACGGACGGACGGACATCGCTAAATCGACTCAAAAAGTGATTCTAAGTGGATCGGTATAATAAACGATTGTTTCCTTTTTGGGTGTTACAAACAAATGCACAAAGTCATTATACCCTGTGGTGTAGGGTATAAAAATAAATAAAAATTTTGCTGAAATTATTTAGAAAATGACTGAGAATATCACATCGAACCCCTCCAAAATCGTAAAACTTTAATCAGATGTGGAGTACCAAAAAAAAAATAAATAGCGACATAAAATATCTATCGATAAATGTAGAATTTATGATACTCTTTGAAGACGCAAACGAACTTAAAGAAATCATGATATTTTGTTTAAATAGTCCCACTACAAATTTAAAAAAAACATAGTGTTTCTAATAGCTGGCATGTTAACGAAGAAAACAAGGCATTTTGAAAAAATCTGTGAATGAATGTGGAAATTGTGATACTCTTTGTAAACGCAAAAGATTTTTATATCCTACATCATTTCGTGGAATAGGGTATTATAAGTTAAATTTCCGCCAATAAATAATTCCAACCAACCTTTAAGTATACGGATCGGCTTAGAATCACCACATGAATCGATTTATCAATGTCTATCTGTCCATCTAAATCTGTTCGCACTCTACAGGCAGAGTGGCAGAAGTGCTTTTTTAGCCCAAGGACGGTCGGTATTGAATTTGGAGGAAATCGGTTCAGATTTAGATATAGTCTCCATACAAATATCCCTCCGATTTACCTTATTACTACTCTAGAATACACATTTTACATTGGATGTTCATAAAATATTCAGGATCATGTTATATTTTAACTGGAAACAGCTAACGTAAAAGTGGACTGTATGGGTCCACGTTTTGATATAGCTGCCATACAAATGTACCTTCGATTTACACTATTTCTGTTCTAAAATGCACATTTTTCATCAGATCTTGATCAAATTTCCCACACCATATTAAATTTAGACGCCTACTTTAAAAGCCAGCTATATATGTCATGTTTCAGTATTGCCCCCATATAAATGGGCCCATAGTTTACACTATTATTGCTCTAAAACCCACATCTTACATTGGATCTTGATAACATTTTACAGATTATGTTATATTTAAATTAAGCATACCTACTATTACTGCTTCAGAACCTATATCTTACACCAGATCTTCATCAAATTTTGCAGATCATGTCGCATTTCCACTAGGAATGCCTAAAGGGAACTATATAGGCCCATATTATGGTTGTACCATAACATATATATGTAATATTTACTCTCGGAGTACCGACCGAAATTGGACCATATGGGTCAATGTTTTCAAATACAATTGTCCCACCTATTTTCAATATTATCGCCTGAAATCATTCATATTACATGGGATCTGAATCAAATTTTCCAGATCATGGATTTTTCCACATATGAACACTTACATCAGTGGAAGTGGAACATGGATTCCGATTTTAGACGTGTTTTCTACATCATGTTATATTTCAGTTAGAGGAGCATTACGCAAAGAAATTGTCACCGCTAATTATCAGATTCAGCTTTGTTTACATAACACTCTAGATTCAACTTATTACAGCCAATCTTCATGAAAATAATCATTATATTTTTTCCTAGGCACAGCTACAATGAGATAGGATTTTGTTTGTATATAACAAAATGTAAAAGATTTTCATCAATTTTGCCATATTCGTTAAATATGGCTAAAGATTTTGATTTTAGATTGGACTGTATAATTTATATCCCCATAAAACACCTAGGTTTAGCAATCAAAACTAGGTATATACGCAGGGAGTGGTGTAGGGTACGATATAGTCGGCCCGCCCCGCCCGACTTTAGTCTTTCCTTACTTGTTTTTATATAATATATATTTTTTTTAATTTTTGTTTTAATACATTTTTGGCTATTAAAATATTAAACAAAATATTTTTTCCTACTTTTTTCTATTTTCTCCGGCACTTTTTAGTGCCAGCAAATTTATATTTTTTTTTCGAAAAAAAAAATAAATTTTTCTCATTTTTTTGAAAACTGTTCCTAAACCACTGTTTTGCAACATTTGTTGTCACTATTAGTTACCATTATTAGTACCTTTTATTTAACATATAATCGGGTGTTATCGGACTTACATTTCTAAAATGTACGTACAAATATTTAAGGTACCTTCGCCGAAAATTGGAATTATAGTAAAAATTAAAAAAAAACAATTATGGAAAGGCTAAAGTCGGGCGGGACCGCCTATATGATACTCTCCACTATCTATTCAAATACAATTCAATTCGATAAAAAAAGTGAAAACGGGAAGGATTTTTGTATCCAGTAAATGTATGTGTTTTTCAAAAAATGTTAAATCGGAAAGGACATTTGTATGGGAGTATATTCAAACCTGGAACGAAATGGGTGAAATATAATATGTAGGTTAGGTTAGGTTTAAAGGACCAGAATGCTCCCCTTTGGATCCATTGTACGTATCCTTGGTACCTGAAAAAGGAATGATTTAAGAGAGAGTGGTAGGTGGATGGAGGGATAGGGGTTTGGGTTAGGGTGTTGTAGAAGGTATTAAATGAGTGTAAAGAGTTGGGAAGTCGAGCTTAATTGACTGCTTTAATTGTCTTTCTTTTTATACCTTCCACCTCCAGGATGGGGGTATATTCACTTTGTCATTCCGTTTGTAACACCTTAAAATATTCGTCTGAGACCCCATAAAGTATATATATTCTGGGTCATGGGAAAATTCTAAGACGATATAGCCATGTCCGTCTGTCTGTCTGTTGAAAGCACGATAGCGGTCGAACGAAATGAGCTAGGAGGTTCAAATTTTTCATAAATGTGTCTTATGGTTGCAGATCGGTTGGGATTGAAAGTGGGCGAAATCGGCCCAGAGGGAAAAAAATTTCCCTCACAAGGACTGAAAATACCCCTAATATTTAGAGTATTACAGACTGTTTTTTGAACATATTAGCTTATATTTACTTGATATTTGCAATTCGCATTCCCTTTATAGCATAAAAGGGCACCATAGAGTGATTTTTATTTGTAGGGGGCGAAATGGGACGAAAAGGGATAAAAATAGTACCTATCAAACGACAACAGATAGAAACACGAAATTTGGCGTGTACATTCCTCTAATAGAGTAGATATATAATATACAAGTATTTTTTCTAAATTCGTACTTTTAAGGGGTTAAATGGGGATAGAGGGATAAAAATAGTACCAAACAAATGGCTGCACCTAGAATAATCAAATTGGGTGTATATATTCCTCTGATTGCATAGACACACAAAATAAAAGAATTTTTCGAAATTTGTACTTTTTGGGGATCAAATGATAAAATAGTACCAACCAAATGAGCGCAGCTAGAGTCATGAAATTCGGAGTATACATTTCTCTGACTGCATAGACACAAAAAATAAAAGGTATTTCCAAATTCGTGCTTTCAAGGGATTCAATGGCAGCAGAGGGATAAAAATAGTACCAACTAAAAGGCTACAGCTAGAATGATGAAATTCGGTGTGTACATCCCTCTAATTGCATAGACACGTTAAATGCATAGATTTTCGAAAGTCGTACTTTTAATGGGTAAAATGCGAAAAATGGAATAAAAATGGTACCAACAAAATCGCCGCAGATAGAATCATGGAATTCGGTGTATAAATTCCTCTGACTGCATAGCCACGTAAAATATATTTTTTTCCAAATTCGTACTTTATTTTGTTGCTTTTACGACAAAAAATGGTAGAGCCATGAAGTTGTCTTATACTGCGTATGTGAGAGATAAGGTGTTTTCAAAATGTATACTTTTGAAATTAAAATAGGATGGAAATACAACCAACCAAACGACAGTAGCTGAAAATACACTCTTTATCCCCCAGTATTTAGGGTATTTATGATTGCTGCCTTATATTTACTTTATGAATTGAAGTATTATTTCCATTATATATACATAGTACAAAAATATTGGTAGCCTTGGCTTATTAATTAAATTTCTGATTTTCATACATTTGAAATTTGTTGCGGACATTCCACTTGTAGCTTGGAAGCACCACAAAGAAAATAAAATTTTTAGCGGGCGAAATGGGACAAAAAGGGATAAAATATGGTACCAAAGATACGACAACAGCTAGAATCATGAAATTCGGTGTGTACATACCGATAATTACATAGACACGTAAAATAGAGGGATTTTTCGAAATTCGTACTTTGAAGGTATATAATTGAAAAAGAGGGATAAAAATGGGACATAAAAATATCACAATTTTCGTAATATGATACTGAACTTCCATGTTTTGTGATGGCCGATGAGTCAGTCGAGTGTGCCTTTAGGTAGCTCGACAATGGCGTACCTTATGGTTCTCCTGATAGGTGCCAGATTCAGTGTGTATCAGAAGCCACCCATAATCCAATCCAAGCCTTTCGGGATTCTCAGCAGGTCATGGATGGTGCGGGTGGCAATTTCATCAATGTTCCTAATTATATAATCTCCTAGGTGTTTTTTCCTACGTACGCAGAGAGAGGGGCTCATACCTAGTATGTGTTCGATCGTCTCAATCTCATCCTCACACAGTCGGCAATAGTCCTCAATACCTGTGTGCCATCTGCTGAGCCTGCTTCTAATATTACAGTGCCCTGTGTAGATAACTATGAGCATGCGCATCTCTATTTTGCATAATTTTAATAAAGTTATAGTTTTCTGTTTGTCTGCCCTTGGCCAAGTGGCCTTAGCAGTCCTACAGGTTGACAAATTGATCCATGTTGAATTCATCTTTGCCCATTTGCGTGACTCAATCTGTCTATATAAAATGCCGATCGGTGGTTTTACAGAGTTTTCATCTTGCGAGATTTCAATGGATGAACCATTTCTGGCCAATTCATCTGCTATTTCGTTCCTTATGATATTGCTATGTCCGGGAACCCAGCAGCGGCGGACCACATGATTTCTGAGGTCACCTAGCGAGCGTGTGCAACTCAGTACAAGCTTTGATTTGACGTTGTGTGACAGGATTGATTTTAGCGCTGCCTGGCTATCTATGTAGAAGTTTATATCTGTTTCAACCGGAATATCTACTTCTGATAAAAATTTCGCTGTTTTTCAATTGCAAGGATTTCTGCTTGAAAAATGCTAAAGTTGTCGTTGAGTCTAAAAGACCTGCGTATCTGCAGTGATTCAATGTAGAAACCCGCACCTGTGCCTATTCCCATCTTAGAGCTATCAGTGTAGACAGTCAAGCCTGTGAAGGGGTCGCCGTCATCCCAATCTGTTCTCTTCGGTATAATCATCTGTGGTACTGCTGAGAAATCCAGAACCGGTACCATGTAATCGGTGCCTCCACTTGAGGCTGGTTCATGAAGATTCTCTGTATTTCTTTGGATAATGTTTGCATGCCCGTATGGTCTGCTCTTCCAGCAACAACTTTCGGTTTCAGACCCCAGCTCTTGCCTATGGAGTTCCTATACATGTAGAGTGCATTTAGACATTTTTTATACCTTTCCTCAGTGTTTCTGATCCAGTTCAGCCTGCGATCTAGAATCACCCCAAGGTATTTAGCCTCTTGATAAAGGGTAAGTTCAGTTCCATCCAGCATTGGCTTCCTGAAAAGCCCTATGTTAAATTTCCTTGTATAATAACTAGTTAAGTTTTCCTAGGATTGATGCCCAGGCCACTGCTACTATTCCAACCAGACAATTTACTCAGTGCACCTTGCATTAAATCGCTGATAGCACTACTCAACAAAATGAAAAAAATTTCATGTACTCCGGATGCGATAATTTTTCTGTGTAGATAACCTTGACATGAGCTCGAAAAACGCAATAATTTTTTTTTTTTCGTTTGGTTTTTGTTTTATTATTTTTTTTTAAATTTAAAAAATTTTTTTTTGGTTAATTTGTTTCGTCCGGCATAACTCGGGAACCACTAGCCCGATTTAATTGAATTAAATTTTAAAAAATTTAAAATTACAATTCCCTTAATCTGTTCATATATTGTTTTCCTATACAAGCAACAGTTTCCAAGTTAAAAATGAATATATAAAGGAAAAAACTTATTTTTTGCCTAAAGATTTAAATTTTTTTTTTTTTTTAAATCCATAAAAAATCCAAAATAAAAAAAAATGTCAAATCTTATTACTTTTACGTAAAGCCACATAACCTATGAGCAAAATGAGACCAAGATCATGAAAATCGATGCACGCGTTTCGCTTTTATTCGCAATTGAGTAAAGGTATGAATTTCAAAAATTTGCTCGACATATGCACAACTTTGTCTATGGTAAGGTTTTTTCTTTTTTTTGATTCTCAGAATTAACAAAACGGAATAAACAAAGGGTTATTTAATTTTTATGATTGCGTAAGCAAAGTAATAAACGCTAATAAATGTGCGTGAACAATTAAAAGGAAAAAAGGAAAGGGGACTTTTTTAATTATTTGGGTTTTCCGTTGGCTACCTGTATGATTTTTTTACAGAAATGCAACCCACATTTAAGGGTGGTCATTATTCGGAAAATTTAAGACTCACACATGGTGAAACAGGTATGTAGCCACCGTAAAAAAATATACACCCATTTATAAGTACCTGTCAGTAAAATACTAAACAATACACAGTATAAATAGGTCTTCATTGATCGATTTTACTCATTCAACAAGTGTCGACGAACGCGATAGTTAAAATGAGCAAACGTTCGCGAGGATTTGAATGCAATACCAATACCAATACCAATACCGCTCACCATGCTCGTCACTCACATCGCCCAGGTTGTCCGGAAAAAAGTCCAAGTGCGAGTGTAGAAAATGTATCTTAAGCGACATATTTGCTCTAATTTTTTTATAATTTTGGAGTAGTTGTTCGACGATCTCTCTGTAATTTGAGCTTTTGTTGTTTCCAAGAAATCCGGAAACAATTTGCCGAAATGAGTTCCAAGCTGCAGCTTCATTTGGTGATAAAATGTGCTCAAACTGTTGGTCTTGCAACAACTTTTTAATTTGCGGACCGTCGAAAACGCCTTCCTTAATCTTTGCCGATGAAAGGTGAGGAAAAATGGTTTTTAAATAGGCGAACGCTTCGCCATCTTTGTTGATAGCTTCACGAAGTTTTTTATGAGTCCGAGCTTTATGTGAAGAGGTGGGAGAAAAACATTTTCCTTTTTTATGAGTGGTGTATATTTCACGTTGTCGCTGCCGGGGATGAAGTTAACTCTTTCTGTCCAACTCCTCCTGGTGTAATGATGTTGACGATCGCGGCTGTCCCAAAGGCAGAGAAAACAACAGTACTTTGTGAATCCACCTTGTAATCCACAAAGGATACCGATAACCTTAAGGTCGACACAAACTTTCCAATCGTGCCTCTCATAGTTAAGGCACTTTAGTAGATTGTCCATGACTTCGTATATTTCCTTGGTGTCAACGCCATGAGCAATTGGAATCGAAGGTTTCTCGTTGCCGTTGTGCAGTAAAATTGCTTTAAGGCTCTGCTTGTTGCTGTCGATGAAAAGACGCCACTCTCCTGGATCGTAAGAGTACCCGAGTTCACCAAATAATCCGGGAATGTCCTTACAAAAACAGATGTTGTCTTTTTTTGTGTAGTACCTTGCGTATGGTTCATGACGCTTCCTGTAGATTGTTGTCACCACACCAGGAGCCAAGAAACCGAACTGTTGCATGCGCGATGCATGCAACTCTGCATCTTCCTTGGAGAGTTTCAATTCTCTAACCCAATCGTTCAGTTCTGCTTGGGAACATAAGCGTTGACCTCCATGCAATGTATATGTTGACTCGCATTCTGATGTGGTTTCTACTGTCTCCGGATCTGATGTTGGATGTATCGCCTCATTATTAGATGCCCATCTTGAAACGGACGGTTGCGGGTCCACTGGTTCTTCGCAAAATGGCCCTGGAAAATTCACTGTTGAAACAGCAGCGTAAGTCCATCGTATATTTTTTCCCACGCCTGTTTTTTTGCTAAGACAGAAGTAGCAATCTGTTACATGGCAAAGCGGAGCTCTCCAAAGCATTGGCATGATGATTCTCGGCTGTCGTCTGAAAGAATTTCAATAATAAGTTATATATGTTCTTGAATTTCGTAATCTACACTTACCTTGAGTCAGCTAGCTGTACGTAGCACCTTGGACATAGAGCACTTGGTGTCCACCGCTCATCTATGTTTGAGACCTTTAAATTGAAGCTCTCTTCAAATGAATCTCTCAATTTAGGTGAAAAACAACGCTTGTTTTTTTCAGAAACGTATTCTCCGCACATGTAACAAAAATTACTTGGATTGGTATTGCATTCAAATCCACGCGAACGTTTGCTCATTTTAACTATCGCGTTCGTCGACACTTGTTGAATGAGTAAAATCGATCAATGAAGACCTATTTATACTGTGTATTGTTTAGTATTTTACTGACAGGTACTTATAAATGGGTGTATATTTTTTTTACGGTGGCTACATACCTGTTTCACCATGTGTGAGTCTTAAATTTTCCGAATAATGACCACCCTTAAATGTGGGTTGCATTTCTGTAAAAAAATCATACAGGTAGCCAACGGAAAACCCAAATAATTAAAAAAGTCCCCTTTCCTTTTTTCCTTTTAATTGTTCACGCACATTTATTAGCGTTTATTACTTTGCTTACGCAATCATAAAAATTAAATAACCCTTTGTTTATTCCGTTTTGTTAATTCTGAGAATCAAAAAAAAAAGAAAAAACCTTACCATAGACAAAGTTGTGCATATGTCGAGGAAATTTTTGAAATTCATACCTTTACTCAATTGCGAATAAAAGCGAAACGCGTGCATCGATTTTCATGATCTTGGTCTCATTTTGCTCATAGGTTATGTGGCTTTACGTAAAAGTAATAAGATTTGACATTTTTTTTCATTTTGGATTTTTTATGGATTTAAAAAAAAAAATTTAAATCTTTAGGCAAAAAATAATTTTTTTCCTTTATATATTCATTTTTAACTTGGAAACTGTTGCTTGTATAGGAAAACAATATATGAACAGATTAAGGGAATTGTAATTTTAAATTTTTTAAAATTTAATTCAATTAAATCGGGCTAGTGGTTCCCGAGTTATGCCGGACGAAACAAATTAACCAAAAAAAAATTTTTAAAATTAAAAAAAAAATAATAAAACAAAAACCAAACGAAAAAAAAAATTTTTATTGCGTTTTTTCGAGCTCATGTCAAGGTTATCTACACAGAAAAAATTATCGCATCCCGAGTACATTTTGACTGTTGACTAGTGTAGTTGGTAGAAACTTGCCTCCTACCATGATGACTACGTCACAGCAGGGAGCCACAGGAGTGGTGATAAGACCCCTCCTTGTGGTGTTCCCCTAGGCACCAGTTTCCTTATCAGTCCGATCCCCAGAGACGAATTGATAATTCGATGCCTTAGCATCGAGTCTATCCATTCGACTAGGAAATTCGGAACGTGTAGATGCCTTAAAGCTCCACTTACAGTGTGGGATTCTATGTTATTAAAAGCTCCTCCTATATCTAGAAACGCTGCAAGAGTATATTCGTTTCTTTCTAGATTTCTTTCTATGTAATTAACAACCTCATGAAGTGCGCTCTCAGTAGATTTGCCTTTAAGGTAGGCATTTTGAGCGTCGCTAACCAGATTGCTATCTATGCTCTCTCTTAGATAAGCATCTAAGATTTGTACCATTGTCTTAAGGAGAAAGGATGACAGGCTGATTGGTCTGAAGTCCTTAGCGGATGAGTGTGACTGGGATTGCCTGCCTTGGGTATGAAGACAACCCTTACCTCCCTCCAGTTCATTGGTATACATCTTAGGCGTAGACATGCTTTGAATATACGCTCAAGATGTTTCGTAATCACATCCGTCGTATGTTGTAACATGGCTGGAAAGAAACCATCCATACCCGGGGATTTAAAGGGTTGGAAGGTATCAATTGTCCATTTTACTCTGCTTTCATTGACTATGTTATCAATGCTGACTTCATCAAATTGAGAGACATTATCCGTTGTGGTCATGGTGACCTCGCCGACAATTTCCCTACAATTGGGGAAGTGGGTCTCTGCTCCGAGTGTCTCTAGGTCCGATGCCGTCCATGTAATATGTATAGTTTGACCAAAATCGGTTAAATATTTGGGAGCAATATTTGTATTGAGGCTATATCTAAATCTGAATCTGAAAGTAGGTAAGTTTCACCATAGGTGTTTTTAGTTGGATTATAAGATGTTGTGCCAAATTTAAAGAAAATCGTGTATAATATGTGGTTTCTGGAGCGGAAAAAAATCAAATCGGGAGCGACATTTGTATGGGGGCTATATCTAAATCTGAACCGATTTGCCTCAAATTAAATAGAGTTCGTCCTTGACCCACAAAACTTACTTGTGCCAATTTTTATTAAGATCGGACTATAATTGCGACCTGTAATTTGATTACAACAATATGGACAGACGGACATTGCTAGATCGACACAGAAAGTTATTCTAAGCCGATCTGTATAATAAACTCGTTGCCTTTTAAGTGGTACAAACAAATGTACAAAGACAGAAGGGTATTGACTTTTAGGGGAACTAGAGGTGAAAGGGAACACAAATTGTAACTATCAAACGGCTGCAAATAAAATTGTAGGTAAGTAAAGGGTGATTTTTTAAAAGCTATAGGAAAGTTTTTCAAAAAAAAACACATACAATTCTGAAAAATGCATGAAATCTTTATTTGAATCGATAGTATGGTCCATATAATTTAATGTTTGAAGATTATTTCATGCAAATGTTGACCTTGACTGCGCCTCAAATGATCCATCCGCTTAGTCTAATTTTGGCATACTCTTTCCTACATTTCGGCCTGTATCTCTCGAATAAATGCTTCAATGTTGTCTTCCAATGCGTCAATTGAAGCGGGCTTGTCTGTATTGAAATGAGGTTTAACATAGCCCCACACAAAATAGTCTAAAGGCGTTAAATCGCACGATCTAGGCGATCAATTGACCGGTCCCGAACGTGAAATAAAATGTTCACCGAACTGTGACATGTGTCACCGTCTTGTTGAAACCACATGTCATGCAAGTCAAGCTCTTGCATTTTGGGCAAAAAAAGTTGGATATCATCTCACGGTAGCGCTCACCATTCACAGTTACGTTACGATTCGCATCATCTTTGAAGAAGTACGGTCCAATGATGCCACCAGCCCATAAACCGCACCAAACTGTGACTTTTTCTGGATGCATTGGTAGCTCTTGCAATGCTTCTGGCTGATATTCACTCCAAAATCGACAATTCTGCATATTTACGTACCCATTGAGCCAAAAATGAGCTTCGTCGCTGAACACAATTTTTCGGCAAAAAAGTGGATCTTCGGCATTCTTGAACTTTCTTAACAGAGCACGCATTTTGATAATAAAATTCAATAATTTGCAAGCGTTGTTCGTTTGTAAGACGATTCATGGTTAAATTATAGACCAAACTGAAGCTGTTTGACAGTGAAACAAAACACGAAACGTGCGTCAGCTGTTTAAACCAGTGTTGCCAAAAAGATAATAGCCAAAAAATCATCCTTTACATAGTTTGTAATAGTATACAAATATAGCAATGTAGGACCGTATAATATGTGTGTATGGTACTTGAAGGTTCGTGGCACATGTTATAAAACAATTGTGAAAACATGCTCAAATATCAAGTCGCAGTGGATTCCAGACAAAGGTATAAATGTTTTGTAAGTTTAAAGTGATTATAAAAACATTTTCAGATATCAAATTGCAACTTATTTCGACAATCCGAATGGACGTTATATACGGAAGGACCGAAGGACACGGTTCAAACTACATAAAGAGTTATGACACGGATTTGGTCGTTCGTCCATTTTTGTGCAATGCATTTCCAACAGTTGAACGACGTACGGATTCTTTTGTTTCAAATATAGTTTCTGTTATTGAAATTGTTAAAATCTGTTCTAAAGCTGAATGAAATGTGACATCCCCATTTAACGAGTCCTTGCAAACAACTCAAAATAAAATCGTTGTATTGCATTTGCAGTCAAATATAAATAACATCCATAAAATGCTCACCATTAGCACAGCAGCTTGTTGTTGCCCTTTGTGTATCATCGTGTATCCTTCAATGTTGTTAATTAACCCTCTCTGTCTCACTCTCCCTAAACTAGCAATATCATCCAACTACATAAATACTTTCCATAACCCTTGGTGTTACACAGCAACAACGTCGCATCGCGAGTGACTTGATAATACGGAGCTGGTGTTATAGGAAGCCCAAGCGGAAGCGGAAAAGGAAACAGCATCAGAAACGGAAACGGAAGCTAATATCATGTACAACATGGCATAAGGTGATAGCATCGTCATGATACTAATTAAATTATCGTAATTCTCTGAGTGTTGTTTCTGCATCTCCATGAGCCATTATATCCCCCCCGTTTCATTACCCCCCTAGGGCAGATAGAAAATGTAAATGTAGAGCACAAGCAAATGGAAAGTGCACAGCAGCAATTCAATAATAACATCGACACGTAGTCGCAACGCTCAGGTACGTCAGTCAGTCGCTAAGTATGTGAGTGGAACCCGTTGGTGGTCAATAATAGGATTTGAACGAGTAGGTGTGAAGGAAGGGTCGGACGGCTAGAACCTCTTTTGATACTTGGGTACTTGAGAGTAGTTAAATGCTAGCATAGCCAAAGTCCTATACTCGAGTAGTTTAAGCTGCTATCTGGCACTAAAATCATTTGTGCGGTTTTGGATTGATCTGCAGCGTTTTGGCCACGGTGTTAAAATGTGAATGATTTTATGCGCCTTAAAAGTCAATATTGAGTAAAGCAAAGCGATGTTGTGATGTTTAGGTGCTCTAAATATAAATTAAGTATTCTGTAACACATGACGATTTGAGACTACAAAAATCTGTATACCTTCCACTGCACACTGGTCCCAAATCCATTTTTTATGGCATATAGTCGAAAAATAAAGATACTATCTCGTAATTTTGCACACTTGCTAGACATAACATACTTAAAAAACAAGTAAGGAAAGGCTAAAGTCGGGCGGGGCCGAATATATAATACCCTACACCACTCCCTGCGTATGTACCTCGCTTTGATTACTAAACCCAGGTATTTCATGGGAGCAATTTTATGTACTTCATACAAATTATATAAATTATATGAATATAATTTATATGCTATAAATTCATCTTTAGTCAAATTTAACGAATATGGTAAATAATATGGTAATTGATCCAATTGTCCGACAGACAAATACAAATTATACAGTAGTATACCAAAGTCATACCAAAGTATGGACATATGGGCATCACCCAAACAATTCTGAATTGCAATTCAATTCGGTAAAAAATAGAAATCGGGAAGGATTTTTGCATCCTTTAAATGTATGTGTTTGACAAAAAATGTTAAATCGGAAAGGGGGTATATTGAAACCTGGAACCATGTGAACCGCTTTCACCATGTCTGTTTATTGGCGAAATATAATATGTAAAATTTGGCCAAAATCGGTTAAACATTCGGGAGCAACATTTGTATGAGGGCTATATCTAAATCTGAACCGATCTTACCCACTTTCACCATTGGTTTTTTAGTTGGATTATAAGATGTTGTGCCAAATTTAAAGAAAAACGAATACAATATGTGGATTTTAGTGCGGAAAAAGTCAAATCGGGAGCGACATTTGTATGGGGGCTATATCTAAATCTGAACCGATCATACCCACTTTCAGCATAGGTGTTTCTAGTTCGATTATAAAATGTTGTGCCAATTTTAAAGAAAATCGGGTACAATTTGTGGTTTCTAAAGCAGAAAAGTGAATTCGGGAGCGACATTTGTATGGGGGTTATATCTAAATCTGAACCGATCTTACCCAATTTTTGCATACGTGTTTCTAGTTCGATTATAAGATGTTCTGCAAAATTTAAAGAAAACCGAACACAATATGTCGTTTCTAGAGCGGAAAATGTCAAATCGGGAGCGACATTTGTATGGGGGCTACATCTAAATCTGAACCGATCTTACCCAATTTTTGCATACGTGTTTCTAGGGGCTATATCTAAATCTGAACCGATCTTACCCAATTTTTGCATACGTGTTTCTAGTTGCATTATAAGATGTTCTGCCAAATTTAAAGAAAATCGGGTACAATATGTCGTTTCTAGAGCAGAAAAAGTGAAATAGGGAGCGACATTTGTATGGGGGCTATATCTAAATCAGAACCGATCTTACCCAATTTCGGCATAGGTATTTCTAGATGGATTATAAGATGTTGTACCAAATTTAAAGAAAATCGGGTACAATACGTGGTTTCTAGAGCGGAAAAAGTCAAATCGGGAGCGACATTTGTATGGGGGCTATATCTAAATCTGAACCGATTTCCTCCAAATTCAATACCGATGTTCCTTGGCCAGAAAAATTAACTTCTGCCAAGTTTCATGACAATCGGACAACAATTGCGACCTGTAGAGTGCGAACAAGCTTAGATGGACAGCAGACGGACAGACGGACGGACGGACAGACAGACATCGTTAAATCGACTCAGCTGGTGATTCTAAGCCGATCGGTATACTTAAAGGTGGGTCTAGCTCGATTATTTCTTGGTGTTACAAACATTTGGCGCGAAACTAACTTATAATACCCTAGGCCACGAAGTGGTGTAGGGTATAATAAAATTGTGCCGAGCGGACTACGCCCACTACCACCTCCCATATAAACTCAATATATAACCAACATAATTATTACCCTGTATTAGTACAGGGTGATCAAAAACATAATTGTATGAATGCTTAAAATAATGAAACTTATTTCGCTTTGACGTACAATGTTTTTCTGAACATTATTACAAAAGCAAAATATAGCATGAAAATATTCTACTTGACACTGCAATTTAAATATTTATTTCAGGAAATAATATAAAATGTCTACATGTGTACAGAAAAGTTAATGACTTTATATACCATTTTAAAGGTACATACAATTTAAAATGAGATGTTGATGTGTCTCATACACAAATATGATCAAATATGTGTACTCTGTCGAATCGAAGTTGTGCTGAAATAAAGTGGCAATTGTAGGAGTTTGCCGAAAAATGCCGACGAGATATTAATTCTACCATAAACTACACACTCAGACGAACACTTTCACATTTACACTTTGAGTCAATTTGAGTCCTACATATAACTTTTGGTCCACAACATTTATAGGTTAGGCTCACTACGAATCACAAAATTACAACACAGCGATACACATCCCACATTACGACGATGTTCAAGGGAGACAACAGAATTGGATATCCTGCTGTCACCCAACAACATCATCGCCCTCCTCTGAACACGGTCAAGTAGCTCCAAGGAAGATCTTGGAGCACCCGACCATATATGGGAGTTGTATTCCATCTTAGGTCTAATGTACGTAATGTAGATATTGAGAAGATCGGAGGGAGTGAAGAATTTCCTACATCGCTTTAAAAAGCCAAGACACTTGAATGCTTCTTTCGACACATCAAATACATGTTTTGTCCAACGAACATCGCAATGTATTTTCATGCCCAGAACATCAAGAGTGTCCGATTGCTCAACATCTACACCGTTCATAGAAATCGACGACACCATTGGATCAGTGAATCGCTTGTGAGACAACAAGGAGCATTGGGTCTTACGTGCATTAAAATCCACTCTATTCACCTGACCCCATTTGGAAATGGCCAGTAAATCTTGGCTGAGTGACTCGTCCATCAATCGCCTTTTGTCATCAATTTCTTGACGACTTGGTCTATGATCGAATGAGTATGAATGACAGAGGTTGCTGTCATCCGCGAATGAATAGATTGGATTTGTAGTTCGATCCAAGAGGTCATCGATGAAAATAAGAAAAAGGGAAGGGGAAAGGACAGAGCCCTGAGGTACCCCTGCGGTTAACCTATACCTGTCGGATGAGAACCCATCTATAACAACTCGTATAGTGCGATCTCTGAGGAAGCTCGATATAAATCGAGAGAAGTCACTACCAACACCAAAAGCAATGAGCTTTGATATGAGTGCGCCGTGCCAAACTCTATCAAAGGCCATGGAGATATCTAGAGCAACGACCTTACTCTCACCAAACTGGTGAATGGAACGATTCTACTTTTCGGACAGCAGCGTCATCAGGTCACCCGTAGATCGATTCCTACGGAAGCCATACTGTCGATCATTAAATAAGTTATTAGTCTCTAAATACCTCACAAGATGGTGATTCACCATACTCTCCATTACCTTCGAGAGCGCTGAGCAAATCGCGATCGGTCGATAGTTAGCAGGGTTATTAGCCTCACCTTTGTTAGGGATGGACTGTATGTTCGCAATCTTCCAACGCGCTGGGAAAACCCCTGCACGGTATGCAAGGTTGAAAAGGTTGCGAAGTAGACGGGCTAGCGTCGAAGAGCACTTACATAGGACAAGTGCTGAAATACCACCCGGGCCTGGAGATTTGTTTACGTCGAGATTTGCAAAAACCCGTTTAACTCCACGTGTTCGAAAAAATATCTGAGGCATGGAACTAGATACATTTTCGATCACGGGGAGTGGTTGATTACTTTCCGGCAAGGATGAATTCCTTGCAAACATTTCAGCCAATAGGTTAGCTTTGTCAACCGGGTTAGTGAATATCTGGTCATCTTTAACAAGAGTTGGGATAGATGAGGAGTTATCCTTTACTCTTCTTACAAATGACCAAAAGCTCTTACCTCCCCTAGGAGAAGAAAGAACTTTGGCACGAAGACGTTGTTCGTGTAGAAACTTTCCACGCCTCAGTACCCTGGCACACATGGTTCTTGTCTGCTTGCGTAGCAGATCAGTGCTGGCATTTTTATTTAAACGCCATTTTCTGAACGCTTCCTCTTTGGATCTGACAGCAGTCCTGCATGTTTGGTTAAACCAACATTTATTATATGGTTTGTCCGAGATAACTTTGGTTGGAATAAATGACTTCATCCCAATCAAGATAAAATTTTCAGTCATTTCAGACGCAGCATCTATATCGTTATTTAGAAAGCAAAGTTTCCAATTGAAATGCAGGAAAAAATTATTGAGCTCGGCCCAATGTGCCTTTTCATAAAAATAAATTGTCCGCTTTGGGGCTGGGGTCGAAGCGACACGAAGAGCGGAAAACGATACAATCCAATACATTTTCTTGATAGCTTGGAGTGTTACCATTAAGATAACATATACACATTTAACAATTTCCAATTTAATTTTTTTTAACTTCTGCAAAAAAATATGGATTTGGGACCATAGTGCACTGGGACATTACGTCTTTTTGCATTGGTTTGTAACAACCAAAAGGTAACGTGATAGATCCTAAATTATTAAAGCAGTCTACTCAGAATTACTTTTTGATTCAGTTTCGCTATGTCCTTCCGCCTGTCTGCCCAGGTATCCTTGAAATCAAAGTACAGGTGGTATTTGTTGTCCCATCTCTGGCTTGCTCATGACCTCCTTTAGTATGTAGTGGCGTATGTTGATGATATATCCAAAAACAACTTCAGATTCATAGAAAATAGTTTCATAGAAAACATTCAGTGTCAGATTTAGTCCCATTCCCCATGCCGGGACTATTCAGTGAATATTTTAAGGACGTGGATACACCGAAGTCTTGAAACAGTATATAAATAAAAATAAAAAATTACAGGGAAATATGTGCTTCCCCCTATGTGCACTGGGGCAGAATTTCTCAATTCGGCAAAACAAAAATGTTTTATTTTTCGTCGAAATAATAAAAGAAAGTTTTTGTATGTTTCCTAATCACAGGCTAATATTACCTGGTCCAATTTGTCAAATCGAGAATACTATTTGTATCGGGGCTATATCCAAACATGGAATGAAGTGAATAACTTTCACAACAAGTTCTTCCAGTTGAAGTATAACGTGTTATGCTCAATTTTAAGAAATTCTTTGAAAATACGCGGTTTCTGGAGGATCGAAAATTGTATGAGAGCTATATGTAAATCTGAACCGATGTGACATATTGTCACCGTGGGTGTTTCTAGTTGAAATATAAGATATTTTGAAAGGTTTGAAGAAGATCTGTTTAAATATGTGGATTCTATATCTCATCCGATCAACTCAATTTTTCAGCACAACCCAAAATCCATACCAAACATTGTCTCGTTGTGGATGCATGGGCTTCCCAATAGTCACGTGGTGTGGGTTCTCTGACAACCATATCGGGCAATTTTGCTTATTGATATAACCACCGAGGTGAAAATGAGCTTCACATGTGAAATGAGCTACAGTTTGCTTTAAAGTCTCAATACTTTGGAAGTAAAATTTTAATATTTCCGTATTTTGTTCGAGCGTATAGCGTCCCATTTTGCAAATATCAATTATAAACATGAAAATTGTACTTTTATAGGGAAACGGGTAGAAAGGGGATAAGATTGGTACCACTCAAACCGCTGCAGCTAGAATAGTGAAAATCGTTGTATATGGAATATAGCAGTACCCGCTGCTTCGCACGCGAAAAAGCCAGGTATTTGTTATTATCCGTCTCTGTTTTAGGATAGTATTTATTTGATTTTCTTTTCTAAAATAGTAAATTAGAAACATAGCACTCATATACAGTCAAAGGAATGTGCTTGTCGATGTGCACTGTTTTAGCTGAACTCCCTTCGTACATATATATTTTTTATCATTTCCTACCCAGTTTTTAACTAAAAATTACAACCGAAGAGCCGAAATTTTCGAAAAATAATACATTTTAATGGCGCTTCTACATGGTCAGCGGAATTTACATACTAAATTTCATGATTCTAGCTGTAATCCTAATGATGGTACCATTCTTATCCTTTTTGGTTAAAAGTACAAATTTCGAAAAATCTATTTATGTTGCAAGTCTACATTGACAGGGGAATTTTCACACCAAATTTCACGACTATAGCTGCAATACTTAAATTAGTACCATTATTATTCCTTTTTGTCCCTCGTAACCCTTAAAAGTACAAATTTTGATAAATCCAATTTTAATGCGCTTATACATGGTCAGAGGAATTGACATACCAAATTTCACGATTCTTGCTATAATAATTTAGTTGGTACTACTTTTATACATTTTGTCCCGCTCACCTCTTAGAAGTACAAATTTCGAAAAATCCAATTTTACTGCGCTTCTACATGGTCAGAAGAACGTACATATCAAATTTCAAGATTCTAGCTGCAATACTTTAGTTGGTACAATTTTTGTCGCTTTTTGTCCCGCGAAACCCTTAAAAGTACAAATGCATATATATTTATATATATATATCTATTTCCTCCCTTAAAAGTACAAATTTCGAAAAATCCCTCTTTGTAGCTCGTCTGCATGGTCATTGCAAGGAACACACCGAATTTCATGTTTCTAGCTACTGCCGTTTAGTCAGGACGAAGGTTCGCTGTTTATCCCTTTTTGTCCCATTTTACCCCCTTAAAGTAAGAATTTCGTAATACCCTTTCTTAGTCGGTGTCAACGTTATATTTGGGAACTACCCTGAAATTTGAATTTGAGTTTTGAATTTTTTCTCTGATTTGAGAAATTCTGCTGCACCACAACAAACTGAGACTGCACGGTCGCGTGAATAAGCGTAGTCGTGCATTTGTACATTTTTCATAAAAGAACGATTTGCTCGTTTCGGTCGTAGCGCTGAATATTGTGGTGCTGCTCGACAGCAGTCGTGCTGCGTGCAGCATTCCAAGTCGAAAAAGTTGAGACAAATCGCAGACATGTTCAGCCATTTAATATGCACATTTAGCAACTTTGGCAACTGCTGCTCCCCAACTATTCGCTATTCAACGGTTCGCCACTTCATTCATCTGCCTGCTTGGCATGGCAATTCAGTTCATCTGCATTAGAATGTAAGGCTCGGGGAGCCTTAAAGGATTGCACCGAATGAAACGAAATTGAAGACGCTGTGGGCCGGCCACATCAGAGATGAAAAATTACAATTCAACGTTTGAAGTTAGCAATGCTGGGCGTTTGCTCGTTCATAACGCTAAGTTATGTAGTATGTGTGTGTGTCTATAGTGCTCCTTGCAAGGATGCCTAAATGGAGGATTTAATGGATGACTTCCGTTTTTCGATTTTGCATTTTTATTCAAACTGTTTTTCGTTTTCATTTTGTTTTTTTGTGTTTGACAATTTCTGACCTTAAAGACATTCATTTGCTTTGCAATTACAGTTGTTTGGGTGACTTCTTGTGCAACAATTTTTGAAATTTCGCTGGCAATGGAAATGTCGCTGTCTCATTCATGGGTTATTCCATGAAAAGTATCCACTTGTTGTTACTCTCTAAAAGGCAAAGCAGGTGGTAGAAGCTGGAGATGGCTGGAAGATGACGTTCTAGTGTAGAAATGGCGACACTTTATTGAAAACTATGACGGTTATGGCAATGTGGTCTTTTTATTTAGCTTTGGGGATACCACGTTCTTAAGTATTTTTCTTTGGCAGAGTACGCTGTGTTAACAAAAATAAAATATATTAAATATTTTAGTATGCACTGGGAGGGAATATTTGAGTCGCAGTCTTCGAATAAATGAGGTAGCTTATCCACAAATGGTGACAAAATGAACTTGTAGATATTTCAAAAGGAGTTAGTAGAATATTATTTGAAATTTGGACATGAATGGATGCCGCATTTGCTATTTAATTGAGGCAATCCACCCATTCAAATATCACATTCGTCAACGATGAAGCGGTGGTTTATGCTTTAAAGACGAATTCGGAGCGGTATTAAGACATATCGGCGGGAAAGTGGTTCCATGTCGATTTTTAATTATTTCTGTAACTTTCGAAAGGAAAACAATGAAAAAAGCGATAAGTTTGACCAGTCCGAATCTTATGTACCCTCTAACGTGAAGTGCATAAAACCGTATTACCGACAGATTATAGACTGCCGAATTCATATAGAAGTGCAATAACATATTAGGAAAATTGTGATATTTTTTTACTAATTTGTGAAATAAATTCTGATGTTTCATTATTATAATTTATAATTAAAAATAGTTTAACGACTCGTCCGTTAACTCGTCCGAGACCACAAAAATATTTTCTATCATGTGATAGTGTTTGACTATAAATATATTACAATAACTCTTCAACTGCATTAACAAATCTTCAAAAAGTATTATTAAATATTAGACATTATTGGCGGAATTTGCATTTGACAAAAAATGTTAAATCGGAAAGGACATTTGTATGGGGGTATATTGAAACCAGGAACGATGTGACGCGCTTTCACCATGTCTGTTTATTGGTTAAATATAATATGTAAAATTTGGCCAAAATCGGTTAAACATTCGGGAGCAACATTTGTATGAGGGCTATATCTAAATCTGAACCGATCTTACCCACTTTCACTATTGGTTTTTTAGTTGGATTATAAGATGTTGTGCCAATTTTAAAGTAAAACGGGTACAATATGTGGATTTTAGAGCGGAAAAAGTCAAATCGGGAGCGACATTTGTATGGGGCCTATATCTAAATCTGAACCGATCATACCCACTTTTAGCATAGGTGTTTCTAGTTCGATTATAAAATGTTGTGCCAATTTTAAAGAAAATCGGGTACAATATGTGGTTTCTAAAGCGGAAAAAGTGAATTCGGGAGCGACATTTGTATGGGGGCTATATCTAAATCTGAACCGATCTTACCCACTTTCACCATAGGTGTTTTGAGTTGGATTATAAGATGTTCTGCAAAATTTAAAAAAAACCGAGTACAATATGTCGTTTCTAGAGCGGAAAATGTCAAATCGGGAGCGGCATTTGTATGGGGGCTACATCTAAATCTGAACCGATCTTACCCAATTTTTGCATACGTGTTTCTAGTTCGATTATAAGATGTTCTGCAAAATTTAAAGAAAATCGGGTACAATGTGTCGTTTCTAGAGCGGAAAAAGTGAAATAGGGAACGATATTTGTATGGGGGCTATATCTAAATCTGAACCGATCTTACCCAATTTTTGCATACGTGTTTCTAGTTGCATTATAAGATGTTCTGCCAAATTTAAAGAAAATCGGGTACAATGTGTCGTTTCTAGAGCGGAAAAAGTGAAATAGGGAGCGACATTTGTATGGGTGCTATATCTAAATCTGAACCGATCTTACCCAATTTTTGCATAGGTGTTTCCAGTTGGATTATAAGATGTTGAGCCAATTTTAAAGAAAATCGGGTACAATATGTGGTTTCTAAAGCGGAAAAAGTGAAATAGGGAGCGACATTTGTATGGGGGCTATAACTAAATCTGAACCGATCTTACCCAATTTTTGCATACGTGTTTCTAGTTCGATTATAAGATGTTCTGATAAATTTAAAGAAAATCGGGTACAATACGTGGTTTCTAGAGCGGAAAATGTCAAATCGGGACCGACATTTGTATGGGGGCTATATCTAAATCTGAAGCGATTTCCTCCAAATTCAATACCGATGGTCCTTGGCCAGAAAAAATAACTTCTGCCAAGTTTCATAACAATCGGACAACAATTGCGACCTGTAGAGTGCGAACAAGCTTAGATGGACAGCAGACGGACAGACGGACGGACAGACAGACATCGTTAAATCGACTCAGCTGGTGATTCTAAGCCGATCGGTATACTTAAAGGTGGGTCTAGCTCGATTATTTCTTGGTGTTACAAACATTTGGCGCGAAACTAACTTATAATATAGACCACGAAGTGGTGTAGGGTATAATGAATTAAATATATATATATATATCTATATATCTATATATATATATATATATATATATATATATATATATATATATATATATATATATATATATATATATATATATATATATATATATATATATATATATATATATATATATATATATATATAATTAAAGTATTATATATAAATAAATTTATATCTAAATCTGAACCGATCTTACCCACTTTCACCATAGGTGTTTTTAGTTGGATTATAAGATGTTGTGCTAATTTTAAAGAATATCGGGTACAATATGTGGTTTCTAGAGCGGAAAAAGTCAAATCGTGAGCGACATTTGTATGGGGGCTATATCTAAATCTGAACCGATCTAACCCGCTTTCGCCACGGGTGTTTCTAGTTCGATTATAAAATGTTCTGCCAATTTAAAAGAAAATAGGGTACTATATGTGCTTTATAGAACGAAAAAACTCAAATGCGGAGCGACATTTGTATGGGGGCTATATCTAATTCTGAACCGATCTTACCCGCTTTCATTATAAGTTTTCCTAGTTAGATTATAAGATGTTGTGCCAAATTTAAAGAAAATCGGGTGCAATGTGTGGTGATTGGTACTATTTTTATCCCCTTTTTTCATTTTAACACGAAATAGTACGAATTTTGAAAAAATCCGTGTATTTTACTATGCAATCAGAGGAATGTATACACCGAATTTCATTATTCTAGGTACAGCCGTTTGGTTGGTACCAATTTTATGCCTCTATTCCCATTTTACCTCTTAAAAGTACGAATTTGGAAAAAATACTTTTATATTATTTATCTACTCAATTAGAGGAATGTACACAACGAATTTCGTGTTTCTAGCTGTTGTCGTTTAATATGTACCATTTTTATCACTTTTTTTGCCCAATTTCACCCTCTACAAATAACAATCACTTTATGGTGCACGTTTTTGCTCTAAGGGGAATACGCATACCAAATATCAAGCAAATATAAACAGACATTATCAAAATACGTGCTTAAATACGCTAAAATATTAGGGATTATTATGGGTATTTTTAGTCCTTGTGAGGGAAAAATTTTTCCCTTTGGGGCGATTTCGCCCCGTTGCAATCCCAACCGATCAACGACTATAAGACGCATTTGTGGAAAATTTGAACGTTCTAGATCCTTTCGTTTAGATGCTAGCTTGCTTTCAACAGACGGACGGACGGACATGGCTAGATCGTATTAGAATTTTATGACGATCAAAAATATATATACTTTATAGGGTCGCAAGATGATATTTCAAGGTGTTAGAAACGGAATGCCAAAGTTAGTATACCCCCATCCTGGATGTGGAGGGTATAAAAAGTACGAATTTTTAAAAATCTTTCTATTTTGCGGGTCTATGCAATCAGAGGAATGTATACACCGTATTTCATGATTCTATCAGCGGCCATTTGGTTATTACCATTTTTATCCCATTTTACTTCAACATTTTCTTATCTATTTTGGCATTTTAAACTCGAAAGCGATATTAAAAAAAAATTATCATGTTTATTTTTAATTTTTTACTAACATTTCAATTTTCGGCGAAGTTATTTTCAATTTTGGAAATACCAATTCCATAATACCTGGATATATATGACTGCTACAAATATTGCGGATTACACTTTCATAGCGGTTTGGGAACAGTCTTCAAAAGTTTGCGAAAAAATTATTTCTTTTTTCGAAAATTTTTTTTCTGGCACGAAAAAAGTGGTAAAAAACAGAAAAAAGTCGAAAAAACTGAAAGTGTACTTTCAGCTTCTTTAAATATAAATAAATTTGTAATACATATCGAGGGCTTATATTCATAAGTGGCTATGAACAAAAGCACAACTTTTTGGGGAGAGTGAAAAACTGATTTTCTCCTTAATTTTAAGAGTAATTATGAATCATTCTTCTACAGTTTAATCTAAAAAGGATTACAAATTGCAACGATTAAAAAGTTGTCGATATTTCCTATTATTAGCGGTTTATGGTTCATAGCCACTTTTGCATGTTTAAAATTGAGCACTATGAATTTTGAAATAAATACATAGCCATGTATGCCCAAATATATAAATAAGATTTATTGTAAACTCGATAACGTTTTTTATGAAGTGTGTAGAATGTGTAGAAAACGCATTTTCTGGGATGTACACAGCGAATTTAAAGATTCCAGCTTCATCCGTCAGATTGGTACCATTTTTATCCCTTTTTCCAAATTTTTTACCAAAAGTGCGGTAGGGCATGGTAAACAAAAAAATACAAATTGGATATTTTTGGAAAATTTTCATTTTTGCGGCAAATATGGATAAAATGATTTTCACACATGACATTTTTGTTTTATGATTTTCTCGCGATCTAGACAACGGTTCCGACAGAATTTTGTTTGTTTATTAAGAACCAATGTCGCTTGCAACATATATGTAGCCAGTCGCGAAAATCGCTGCAATTGTTAGAAAATCCATAATTCGCAGTTGCAATTGCTTTTATTTAAACTATCTCTGTTCAGGATTCTGAAACTTTTCTGACACAAATATTCCGAATGCAGTCAGCAATCATATGCCATAAAAATATTTTGGTATTCTCAATATGATAAAAAATTACGCGGGTTTTTCTAATGATACTTTTCACAATTTTTGACTTTACAGCTACTATTTATCCTATTTTAGCCTGATAACTTGGGAAACAAATAAACGCGGTTAATAGGCGTAATGATGGAATTTGATAATGCGATAGGCCCTAAATCTAGAAAAATGCTTTAAACAAAGTCGTTGTAGCGAATTACAACCTTCAGTTATATGCTGCTCCATTTTTCAACTATATTATTTATATTATTTTTAATGTTCATAGCCACTTTTGCAGTCACAAGTTAACGTGTGAGTAGATAGCCAAATCAGATTTTTTTTTAAAAAATGGCTTTAGAAAAAAATTATTCTCCAAATTTATATGACAGATGACATACAAATCTGAGAATAGTTTTGCATCAAAAACTCATTTTCGAGAAAATGGTTCATAGCCACTTATGAATGCATATAAGCCCTCGATATATTCTTCTGTCCAGAAAATGATCTATCACAACAAACCAAAAGTGTTTTAATAAGCGAGACCTGGCTTTGGATGTAGAAATGTTTAAGCCCGAACGAAGGCCGCGTACGTTGAAAACCTGTATTCAGAAATTTACCCACAATATATTTTTTGTGAAAATGAAGTAAACCCCCATTAAGATAAAGTAATACGCAAAATCAAAAAAAAATACGATGAAACTATCACCAAAAAATTATGTTGGGAGTAATTTAATTTTGTAATTTCATCCCGAAAAACTCCCAATTTCTTTGGCGATTAATTTATTTACTAGTTTGGGGGATATTTGTCGTTGAAGCTATTACTATTACTATAGTATAAAATAAGATTTTCACGTGGGCTATTATTTATTCAGCCTATACGTCATTGCGACTGCGTAGATGCGATAAATAAAGAGATTTTTAGATATTCATACTTTTAGTGTCAGGGAAAGGGGATACAAATTGAACCGTTCAATTGGCTGTTGCTTGAATCACAAAATTTGATGTTTACATTAGTTTGAATGTGTAGACGGATTTTTCAAAATGTGTCTTATTTTATTCGGGGCGAAAGGGGAGCGAGCATTGGACAAAATTGGAAGGAGTTGTTAGAATACAATAAAATGGAATATGATGCTCTGAATTCAAAAATATTATCGGTATTTATCAATGCATACCCGGAATTGTAATTTTAACAATAACAAAAACAACATCACTCGATTTGATGCATCTTTCGACAAATTTAACCCTCTAATACCTAAGAGTGTCTCAAGGCACTTATCACTAAAGTCGAGTTTACTCTAACGGAAAAGTTTGTTTTGATTACAAGTTGATTCGGTTGTCTCGGGCACACCATTTCTTTCGCATATTTCAATTATCCACAAGTTATCGTTTAAAGTCTACAACATAATTTAGTGAGTGAGGTCGAAAAAGTGAACATAAAAACTTCGTTGTCGCGAAGTTATATTTTTCAAAGATATATTAAACTGATTTATAGTGATTCAAGCATAGTGGATATTTTTTTCTTTGAAAGGTATGGCATTATGTTATTATTATGTTTTTATAGAATGTGAGAAAAGTTATAGTATAAAACCCTGAGGCACTTATTCACCCTTCCTCACCTAGCGACAAAACGAAAATATTTTTTTTTATTTTTTAATTTTTTGGGTCATAATTACCATAGAATAAAATATGCAAACATTTTGTACTTGTTTTACAGATTTGGGTCTTAGATTAGGTTAACGAATATGACAAATTTGATGAAAATAGTTTACATTATGTTACTCATACACGTGGTGAGCCTATTGTGTATAGGTGTGATCCAGTCTTATTTTAGGTAATTATTTATGGAAATTTATTTAGGGAAAAAATTAACGATTATTTTCATCATGATTGGATGAAATAAATTGAATCTGGAGTGATATGTAAACAAACCAGAAATTGATAATGAGCGGTGAAAATATAACGGGCAGAAGGACATTTATGTTCCTTTTGGATTAAATAAGTGGATCAGAAGATAAAAGTAAAGGAGACATTTGGTCTCTGCCGGTGTTCTCTCGTCCTGTTTTTCGAGTATGTGTTAAACGAATCCTACGCACGCTTTTGTGATTTGCTTTTAACGCTTCTTCAGAAAAACAACCTAAAAAGAAATATAATTCTGAATACACACAAATATAATATTTTATTGGTAAATCAAACAAACTTGATTATATCGCATCCGTGAATCGAAACTTAGTGTAGAGTAGTAGTACAAAAATATTTGTATACCCTCGACCTACAGAATGGGGGTATGCTAAGTTTGTTATTCCGTTTGTAACACCCATAAATCGGTCTAGAGGGAAAAATATTTCCCAAACAAGGGCAGAAAATACCCCCAATAACCACTAATATATCAAATATATCAACATGTTTTTCGAATTTGTCTGCTTATATTTATTTTATATTTGGTATGCCCATTCCCCTTAGAGTAAAAGTTTCTTATTTGTAAGGGGATGAAATAGGACAAAAGGGTATAAAATTGGTACCTATCAAACGACAACATCTAGAAACACGAAATTCGGTGTGTACATTCCTCTATTTGAATAGACACGTAATGTAATGTTTTTCCAAATTTTTAGTTTTAAGGGAGTAAAAGGGGAATAGAGGGATAGAATGGTACCAACATAACGAATGCAGCTAGAACAATAAAATTCGGTTTGTACATCCCTCTAATATCTAATATAATATATGTAAATTCCTATGACCGTACAAACGTTCTAAATCAAGGAAATTTTTACAATTTTTACTTTTTTGGGGAAACGGTGAGAAAAGGGATGGATTTATTACCAAATAAACAACTGCAGCTAGAATAATGAAAATCGTTCCATATTTCGCTCATGTTGCGTAGACTCGAAATATAATGCGATCTTTCGATACTCGTTCTTTTTAGACCTAAAAGGGATAAAATTGGTGCTGACCGAATGACTGCAGATAGATAGTCATAATCTTATGCTTGTACATTCCTCTAATTGTGTAGACGCGCAACATATAGATTTTTTTTACTTTTTAAGGAGCAATTTAAGGGATATAAATAGTACCAATCAAAGGACTGCAGCTAGAATCATGAATTTCAATTTATAAATTTCTCCGACTTCGTAGATGCGCAAAATGTAGGAAGGTTATAAATATAGTCAAGAGCTATCAAACAATAAAAAACGGGCATGGACAATGGACATGGTATTTAAATTAATTAATTTATTTTATATAAAATTTATAATAATTAAACATCACATCATGATAACGATATGTAACAAATATCGTTATCAGATAAAAATATTAATTTCACTAATATTTTGTTGCACTTGTATCGACAGTCTCTACTCTGCCGGTAATGCGGTGAAGTGCAATCCATGGCGGAGGGTATATAAAATTCTTCCCTGCCTAATTTAGAGCCTTTTTACTTGTTTTTTTTTTATAAAGATTGTTGTCTTTTTCGTGAAATTTTAAAAGTTCTTCTTGTGTTTATTAGAAATCTTTCGTCATATATTAATCTATAAGAAATTTTAAAACTCGTGCTACCTGCATTTTTACCCCTTTCCCTCACCATTGACCCCGATAAGCAGCCTCGTACACTCACCCCACCACCCCCATTTTTTGGCTCATTCATTTTTTTCCGATCCTCACAAAAAAGGGATTCCAGCATATCCAAATCGAACTCCTAAAATTCCCATACAACACTATCCCACCCCTAATGTACAAGTCCCACCACTAATATGAAAATCACTCAACTTTCTTGTTTTTATACCCTACGCCACTTCGTGGACTGAGGTATTATAATTTAGTTTTCCGCCAAATGTTTGTAACACCAATAAATAATCGAGCTAGACCCACCTTTAAGTATACGGATCGCCTTAGAATCACCAGCTGAATCGATTTATCGATGTCTGTCTGTCCGTCCGTCTGCTGTTGCTAAGCTTGTTCGCACTCTACAGGTCGCAATTGCATTTCGATTATCATGAAATTTGGCAGAAGTTAATTTTTTTGGCCAAGGACGATCGGTATTGAATTTGGAGGAAATCGGTTCAGATTTAGATACAGTCCCCATACAAATGTCGCTCCCGATATGACTTTTTCCGCCCTATAGAGCACATACAGTACCCGATTTTCTTCAAATTTTGAATAACACCTTATAATCTAAATAGAAATCCCTGTGACGAAAGCGGTTTAGATCGGTTCAGATTCAGATATAGCCCCATACAAAGTCGCTCCCGATTTGACTATTTCCGCTTTAGAAACCATATATTGTACCCGATTTTCTTTAAAATTGGCACAACGTTTTATTATCGAACTAGAACCACCTATGCTGAAAGTGGGTAAGAGCGGTTCAGATTTAGATATATCCCCCATACAAATGTCGCTCCCGATTTGACTTTTTCCGCTCTAAAATCCAGATAGTGTACCCGTTTTTCTTTAAAATTGGTACAAAATCTTAGAATCCAACAAAAAAACCTTCGGTGAAAGTGAGTAAGATCGGTTCAGATTTAGATATAGCCCTCATACAAATGTTGCTCCCGAATGTTTAACCGATTTTGGCCAAATTTTACATATTATATTTCACCCATAAACAGACATGGTGAAAGCGGGTCACATCATTCCAGGTATCAATATACCCCCATACAAATGTCCTTTCCGATTTAACATTTTTTGCCAAACACATACATTTATATGATTCAAAAATCCTTCCCAATTTCAATTTTTTAACGAATTGAATTGTAATGAGATAGAAAGTGGGGTGTATCATATAGTGGATCCGTCCGTCTTTAGCCTTTCCTTACTTGTTTGGGAGATGCCCATATGTTAATACTTTGGTATAACCCAAATGGGGCTCCATTCTGCTCTATTACAGCTCTAGAAACTACATCTTTTATCAGATCTTCATCAAAATTTGCAGATCATTATATGTTTCAACTAGGAATACCTACCGTGGATGAGAAATATATAGGCGCATGTTTTGGCATAGGCTCAAGTATTGTTATAGGCCCCTTCAAATGTCCGTCTGATTTATCCCATTACCGCTGTAAAATCTACATTTATCATTCGATGTTGATCAATTTTTCCACATCATGTTATATTTACTTTACTCGGAATACCTGCTTGAACTACATAAAATTACTCCCATGAAATACCTGGGTTTAGTAATCAAAGCGAGGTACATACGCAGGGAGTGGTGTAGGGTATTATATAGTCGGCCCCGCCCGACTTTAGCCTTTCCTTACTTGTTTTTTAATGTCATAATTATGAAACTTCACAATAGCCGGCGTAATAGATTGTTATGGCAAACGATTATAGCCATTTGTATATAATACCACAATCTTTCTAAGATGGTACTGAAATTCTATGTATAGACGACAGCCTCTAGTCTGCCGGTAATGCTGTGGAATCCAGTCCTTCGTGAAGGGTATATAAGATTCGGCACGGCCAAACTTAACGCTTTTTACTACTTTTCTTCCTGCAAATGTAAATTTATTTTATTTTTTTTCACGAAGAGAACAAAACTTAGTTGCATTCTTGACTTGCGAATTATTTTAAAATATTCTCAAATCGCAAAGCATCGATATTAGAAGGCGTTGACCACATATGTTGACTTTTTATTCAGAAAGTATTACCACATCTCTGCCGTAAATATAGAAATAGCGACCATTTAAGTAAAATAAATCTCAAATTTTGGAACATATTTTCCCCACTTTAGGATTTTGGGAATTTTGAAATTCAAATTTCATTACGATTTTTAAAAATGTATAGATGTATGTATCGATACATACATCGATATTTCAATACATACATCTATACATTTTTAAAAATCTTAATGAATTTTGAATTTCAAAATTCCCAAAATCCCAAAGTGGTGAAAATATGTTCCAAAATTTGAGATTTAATTTTAACAGCAAGATTTTCTTATTTTTTCTTTGTATATATGTATTTCAATAGATTTACCTACCTTCATTAAGACATATACAATAAGTTGAGACATCTGGGAAAGTATGTTTGAAATTTCATTCAAATACACAGCGCCAATTAGAGATACTACAAGGGCTGGGTAGGGTGTATGTTCTAGTCTGTGCCGTCCGTCTTCAAAGCCTTTTTTAGTTGCTTATTGGCAGCATTGATTTCGTTTCTATTCATTATTTGCGAAATTCACATAATTCAGACTTGCAAGAGCAATTTATATTTGCTGCTTGGCTTGCGACATGCTTCTGTGCGTTGCGTTGCATTGCAACGTAATGCAATCTAATCCAATTTGCAATCATTCGCATGATTGGCTCGTCCGTAATCCTTCACAGTTTCCGTTTTCCATTTTCCGTCTTCATTTTGTTTTGTTTTGTTTTCTGTTATTGCTTTGCATTTCGTGAGAACTTGATATTGTTCTAGTTTATTTAAATATGTGCATGTTCATATTCGTTTTTGCGATTTCATTTTCTTCCATTTGACAATTCAATTATTTTCTTTTGCCTTGCATACATCTTGAAACAATGTGATTTTGTGCTCTCTGCAATTTTGTAAAGCAACAGAGTTGGAGAGCACGGAATGCAATCCCATGTAAAGATGTAGGAATTAGTAAATCCCTGGCACTGGACGACATCCAATACATACGTTACCAATCATGCATAACTGACCAATCAAGAATTATCCTTACATATGTACGTACATATGAACAAATAACATTACTTGGGTGTAAATATATACAAATTAAATTCAGTTTGAGTTTTAGTCTTCCTTATCCGGCAGTCTTTCCATGGTTTCGTGAATATTCGTTTATATCGCGTTATATATAATGCTCAGAAGATCCAAAATAAGCTCCTCTTTCTAGTGATAGTCCTCGACTACACATATCAATATAATACTTCAAGTGTATATAAAAAGTGAACTTAAGACAATGATATTCAGACAATGTACTTAACTTCCCATTAATATTATAGTTACCCAGCAATACTTCTGCCGTGCCAACGCTCATTTGTTTTAGTTTTTTCGTTTGCATTTTTTTGGTCTGTAATCAATATTTGATTTGAACTGGGATATTGTCCTGGCTCAAGACCATTTTGCTTCTATATTTAATAGAATGCAAATTTATTTACAAATGGCATGGTGACATTTATTACTTGGCTGCATATACACATACATATTACTATACCTGCATATACACATACTTACATATGCAACTCAATGAGATGCTTGTAAGATGGCATGTGTGCTTTATTACTTGGTGCGATTTTTTAAACGCAAATTCGGCAAGTGAGTTGTGCTTCTCGTTCGTTTGTGAGAATCATCTCCTTATAGAGGCCGGGTTTGATGTTGAAATGTCGCTGCGAAGCCACTTGAAAAGACTTTTGACATGGTCGAAATCATGATCGTGGTAGTCTGCAGCCAAGTAATAAATGTCACCATGCCATTTGTAAATAAATTTGCATTCTATTAAATATAGAAGCAAAATGGTCTTGAGCCAAGACAATATCCCAGTTCAAATCAAAAATTGATTTATAACAATTTCTGGGACGAAAAAACGCACGAAAAATAGAAAAAAAACAAGTAAGAAGACGTTAAGTTCGGCCGGGCCGCATCTTATATACCCTCCACCACGGAGTGCATTCCACAGTATTACCAGCAGATTAAAGGATGTCGACATAGAAGTACAGAACCATATTACGAAAATTGTGATATTTTTATGCACATTACTATATTTGTTTACTATTTCAAACTATAATGTATACTTATGCGCACTGTTTAAAATCTACTACTATAAATAAATACAATGCTGTAATTGTGAACATGCCGAAAATATTAGGCGATTGTCAGTCTCCATTAGGGAGAAGCAGTTTCAGATACAGACAAAGTGACTGTATTACTTTGATAAGTAAAGTACAAATTTTAAAGATATCCCCATTCGCCCCATTCTCAGCCCAAATGTACAAATTTCGAAAAAAAACCTTTTTGTTTCGAGTCTTCATAGTCGGAATGTATACACTGAATTTCGTGATTTCAACTTCAGCGGTTTGGTAGGTCCCATTTTTATCCCTCTTTTTCAATTATATCTCTTAAAAGAAATGATTTCGAAAAATCCCTCTATTTTACGTGTCTATGAAATTAGAGGGATGTACACACCGAATTTCATGATTCTAGCTGTTGTCGTATCATTGGTACCATATTTTATGCCTTTTTGTCCCACTTCGCCCGCTAAAACATTTATTTTCTTTGTGGTGCTTCCAAGCTACAAGAGGAATGTCCGCAACAAAATTCAAATGTATGAAAATCAGAAATTTAATTAATAAGCCAAGGCTACCAATATTTTTGTACTATGTATATATAATGGAAATAATACTTCAATTCATAAAGTAAATATAAGGCAGCAATCATAAATACCCTTTATATTGGGAGATAGAGAGTGTATTTTCAGCTGCAGTCCTTTGGTTGGTTGTATTTCCATCTATTTTAAATTCAAAAGTATACATTTTGAAAATTCCTTATCTCTCACGTACGCAGTATAAGACAACTTCATGATTCTACCTTTTTTTTGTCGCAAAAGCAACAAAATAAAGTACGAATTCCATGATACTATCTGCGGCCATTTTGTTGGTACCATTTTTATCCCCTTTTTCGCATTTTACTCCTTAAAAGTACGACTTTCGAAAATTTCATCATTCTAGCTGTAGCCTTCTAGTTGGTACCATTTTTATCCCTCTGCTCCCATTGAATCCCTTGAATTTCATGGTTCTAGCTGCATCCATTTGTTTGGTACAATTTTTATCCCCTTTTTCCATTTTACACCCTAAAAGTACGAATTTCGAAAATTTCCTTTATTTTATGTGTACACGCAATCAGAGGAATATATACACCGAATTTTATTATTCTAGGTGCAGCCGTTTGGTTGGTACTATTTTTATACCTCTATCCCCATTTAACCCCTTAAAAGTACAAATTTAGAAAAAATACTTGTATATTATGTATCTACTCTATTAGAGGTATGTACTCGCCAAATTTCGAGTTTCTATCTGTTGTCGTTTGATAGGTACTATTTTTATCTCTTTTCGTCCCATTTCGCCCCCTACAAATAAAAATCACTCTATGGTGCCCTTTTATGCTATATAGGGAAGGCGAATTGAAAATATCAAGTAAATACAAGCTATTATGTTCAAAAAACATGCTGAAATACTCTAAATATTAGGGGTATTTTCAGTCCTTGTGAGGGAAAAGTTTTTCCCTCTGGGCCGATTTCGCCCACTTTCAATCCCAACCGATCTGCAACCATAAGACACATTTAGGAAAAATTTGAACGTGCTTTCAAAAGACAGACAGACGGACGGACATGGCTAGATCGTCTTAGAATTTTACCACGACCCAGAATATATATACTTTATAGTGTCTCCGATGAATATTTTAAGGTGTTACAAACGGAATGACACCCCCATCCTGGAGGTGGAAGGTATAATAAGAAACATATTTTGATTTATTTTTTTAGTATCTAATATCACTGTGTGTAAGTTCTTAAGTCATGGAAATATAACCATAAGAAAGTGGAGTGTATCATATAGTCGGTCCCGCCTGACTTTAGCCTTTTCTTACTTGTTTTTATTAAAAAAATTGAAAAAGACCTGCCAGGGTGATACGTCAAACAAAACAATTTAGGGAACGCATCCCTATTATGTTTTTTTCATGTTTTGAACATGTACGTGTACAGGAGGTCTTCGAATTGTTTGAGCAGAAACTGTTTTTTGCAATTGTTCAGTTTGCTTATAGGAAGAGTAAAATAAGCCGTTTTTCACAAGTCTGTTCATAAAATTGTCCGTCCGACCACTTATCTTATGCGATCAACCACCTCGGTGTATAACAAAATTTTTTAAATAAAAAACAAGTAAGGAAAGGCTAAAGTCGGGTGGGGCCGACTATATGATACACTCCACTTTCTATCGGAAACAATTTAATTCTGTAATAAAGTGAAAACAGGAAAAAATGTTTGTATGTTTCCTAATCACAGGCTAATATTACCTGGTCCAATTTGTCAAATCGATAATAATATTTGTATCGGGGCTATATCCAAACATGGAATGAAGTGACTAACTTTCAGTTGAATTATAACGTGTTATGCTCAATAGAAAGAAATTCTTTGAAAATACGCGGTTTCTGGGGGTACGAAAATTGTATGAGAGCTATATGTAAATCTGAACCGATGTGACATATTTTCACCGTGTGTGTTTCTAGTTGAAATATAAGATATTTTGCAAGGTTTGAAGTAGATCTGTTAAAATATGTGGATTCTAGAGCAGAAAAAGTCAAATCGGGAGCGAAATTTGAATGGGAGCTATATATAAATCTGAACCGATCTAATACATTTTAGATTGTTAATTATACCGATCGGCTTAGAATAACTTTCTGAGTCGATTTACCAATGTCCGTCCCTCTGTCTGTCCGTCTGTCCATCTATTGTTGTAATCACGATACAGGTCGCAATTGTAGCCAGAACCAAACGAAACTTTGCACAACGAAGTTTTTCGGGACAAGGACGAACGCTATTTAATTTGAAGAAATCGGTTCAGATTTAGAATTGCACTCCCGATTTGACTCTATTCACTCTAGATACCACATATTTCAACAGATTTCCTTCAAAATTGGCAAAACATCTTATAGTTCAACTTGAAACACCTGTGTTGAAAATGTGTTAGATCGGTTCTGATTTATATATAGCTCCCATACAAATTTCGCTCCCGATTTGATTTTTTCCGCTCTAGAAACCACAAATTGTATCAGATTGTCTTCAGATTTGGCAAAACATCTTATATTTAAACTAGAAACACCTGTGGTAAAAATGTGTCAGATCGGTTCAGATTTATATATAGCTCCCATACAAATTTCGCTCCCGGATAGACTTTTTCCGCACCAGAAACCACGAATTTTCACCGAATTTCTTCAAAGTGTGTTATGCTCACGTTATTTTTGAACTGGAAGAACTTATTGTAAAAGTTAGTCACTTTATTCCATGTTTGAATATAGCCCCGATACAAATAGTCTTATCGATTTGGCAAATCGGACCTGGTCATATTAGCCTATGATTAGGAAACATACAAAAATTCTTCCCGTTTTCACTTTTTTCGCGAGTTGGATTGTATTCGGATAGAAAGTGGAGAGTATCATATAGTCGGCCCCGCCCGACTTTAGCCTTTCCTTACTTGTTTTTTATTTTCTCGTATTTAAGTAAAAATTCATTTATTAATGAAAGGTAAAATATTCATAGGCTTATTTTTAAATAAAAAAATTAAAGTGTACATTACTATTAATTTACATTGAATATTACGGAAAACTTGTTTAGTCACTTTCTGAGTCAGAGATTTGAGAAGATTCGTTTATAGTTGGCAATATTGGATCCAACAGCATTTTTTAGGGAGTCATATGTTGGATAAATGCTAGCATTTCGGCTGTTGGCACCTGCTTGCATAATCATATAAGCGTTTTTAGTGTATTTTCCATCAACATATTGTGTTAATGCTTCCTCTGGTGTATATGGAGTTGGAGTGTTTTGAGGGCAAAATAGTGTTTTCGTAATCTTGGAAGCACACTCAGGATGTTTATCTAATTCATTTAGTACTTCTGCCCCATCTCTGTCCTCACTTTTATAAAGGCTAATTTGTGTAGCTATTACATGTGTACTGCCACTCGATTCCGAAACCTGGACGACCAACATGTTGTGAGCTATATCATCACTGAATTCTATGTCATCTGCATCTGTTCGGAAATCAATACATCCATCAAACCATTTGCAATTCCGATGCTCGAAAACTCTTCTTGTACGTTTTGCGGCGCTCCTTAAATCGTGCACATTCACTACTCACAATTCTTGAGATTTTTTTGTATATTTCGCTTTTTCTGTCTATTTGTAATGCGGATTGAAGTAAAATGCACCGAATAATGGAAGAATGTGGTTCAGAAGTTTTGTTTCTCTTGATCCAATACTCGAACAGTTATCTTCTCCTAATCGAAATTTTCCCTGAAAGCAATTATAAAAAATCAGCTGGCACTTCTTGGCAGCCAACATTTTCACCTGTTGTACTGTACACTGTATATTTTAAATAAAAGTACTCAGTTCAATTGGAACATATTTATATCGGCAAATAATATTAAAATTTTTTTTTTTAGTTTTTTCGTTTGCATTTTTTTTTGTCTGTAATCAATATTTGATTTGAACTGGGATATTGTCCTGGCTCAAGACCATTTTGCTTCTATATTTAATAGAATGCAAATGGGTAACTATACCTGCATATACACATACTTACATATGCAATTCAATGAGATGCTTGTAAGATGGCATGTGTGCTTTATTACTTGGTGCTATTTTTTAAACGCAAATTCGGCAAGTGAGTTGTGATTCTCGTTCGTTTGTGAGAATCATCTCCTTATAGAGGCCGGGTTTGATGTTGAAAAGTCGCTGCGAAGCCACTTGAAAAGACTTTTGACATGGTCGAAATCATGATCGTGGTAGTCTGCAGCCAAGTAATAAAAAAAACCATGCCATTTGTAAATAAATTTGCATTCTATTAAATATAGAAGCAAAATGGTCTTGAGCCAGGACAATATCCCAGTTCAAATCAAATATTAAAAAATATTAAATTTACTTACTTTTATCAACTTTTACAATGGACCGTGAGATTTAAGCTGGCCATAGACGAACGATAAATTCGAGCAATTTGTTAGGTTTGTGTTGCTTTCTTACTTGCAATTTGTTCGCAAACTACCCCACAGACGTAAAAAAGCGACCACAAACCCAACAAATTGCTCGAATTTATCGTTCGTCTATGGCCAGCTTTAGCGACGAAAATGCTACTAAAATCACTCACCTTCAACACAAGAAAGGTCAATATTGAATGCACCGTTATAACTATAATGGGTGATGCAATCAAATAATTTGGAGCATATTTAGGTACAGTAAGAACCTGAAATTAAAACTGCATTTAAGTTTAATAAATACGATTAAGTTGGTTTTTTGAGTTTCGCGCAGCTAAAGTAGCGGTTTCTCATACAGTGCAACGCCTTATATTTAAACTGGAAACATCTTTTGTCAAAGTGGATCAGATCGGTTCGGATTTATATATAGCTCGCATGCAAAATTCATTTTGAATTTTTTTCGCTCTAGAAATCACGTATTTTAACAGATCATCTTTATTTGATTTGGCAAAATATCTTATATACATATAGCCTTTCCTTACTTGTTTTCTTTGAAAATTGGTAGTATTCTGAGAACCGGCTGCACGAATGATTGTAATTATCCAGTTTGGGATACGCACTACATTGACCTATAGAAAAGTCGACATTTATTACCCCCCTATCAGTGTTATATTCGCATACCAAATATCATCAGTGGATGAATGTTAGAAACTATAGTTTTTGAGTCGTTGTTTGTTGCAGTTCTCTATCGGGTACATGGGTGTGTATGATTAACATTTATATTTCATATCAAACATACGCCATACAGTCTAAAACAATTTTCGAAAGCACTATGCAGCAATTTATTTTTGTGATTCATAACAATGGAATAAAAAATCGGCAAAAATTTTGTTGCTTTGCGTTTTGAGAATTTCTTGAAAAAAAATTGTCAATTTTAGAATTCAAAATTAGAATTTCCAAATTATAGTTATCCGAGGTAACCAACTTTGGAGGGTCACCCGGTAGCCGCCATATCCCATAGTGATCCAACATTTTGCAAATCATCTTGAAAACACTTCTGCTCTAAATATGTGAAACTTGTCATGGCATATTGTTCAAAAGTTACGGAATTAATTCCACAGCAACGATTCGGAAGCATTGAGCATTGTTCAAGCATAACGCTTTTCATTTCGTTCCACGGAGATATGATACTAACTTTCTGTCAGGATTTCGAGCTTTAACATATGATTCAAAACGATGACACTATTTGGACCACCCTGTCTATGTATAATTCGCTGTGGTATGAATTTGTAAGAGTTTTTTTAAGTTGTTAAACTTATTGAATAGTTTTCATGTGTAAAGATTTATGATAATTTCGCCTCGCAACAAAAGGGAAACTTGCTCTCTGCAAACTTGTTACGAAGCAACAAAAACAAAACAAAAAGTTTTACAAAAGGGGTTCCCATATAAGAAATAAGAACTATGAAATACAAAGAGGTTATATAAGTTCGTTTACTTTTTGGTAAATGAAAACTAAAAGAATAGCCCAAGAACTAAGATTAATATTTTGCACTGGAAAGAAAAGCAAGAGAAAATTATGCTACTCGCAACGGTAAAGGCAAAAAAGAAAAAGGATATTCGTTGGTTGAGAGCACTCTGTGTAAGGCAAATATGCGACACTTTCTGTCGGAGTGGCCAGCGTTGGAAATGGTGGATATGTTCCAATGACATCTTCAGGTAAATTATGCTTATCAAACTTGACTGAGCATTTGTCAAATGGTCAAGATATCGTTTTCATTTCAGTACAGAAACAGAATTATTTCTACAACAATCACTTTAAAAACACTTTGTATTGTTGCAGAAAAATGCAGACACTTTGATCCTTACCGGCCAACTATATGTGATGACAATTTCTTTGCTGGAGGTGGTTTACATTCCAATGACAGATATCCATACAACAACAGTAATCCGACCACAAAATCATTCATACTCTCATTTGTCCCATAACTGCCATTGGGAAAAAATTGTACTTTTTTGTCCTTCGAAATCAGATTGTTTTCCTCTCCAATTGTTGTTGGCCATTAACAATAGTGTTGGTTTTGGATTACCTCCCAGTCCTACACATTAATGAGTTCTTCCAATGCCAGGACTTAAATTCTGTTTAACTTTTGAAATCTGTGGACACAAATAGAACATCCTGCCAATAATTTTGTTTGCATTGTTCGACCTGCAAACGTCATGTGAACTGGTGCCAGCATTTCTTGTCCAGTAATGGAGGTGGGCTGGGCAAAGGTATCAGAGTTAAGTCAAGAGTAGTGTTTATTGCCATTTCATCATACTGGGTTAGATTTCGAATACTTTTTTAATTAATTTTCCAATGGGACTCTGTCGAAATGCATTGAATCTTTTATTGTTACTGCTGCACTTGATGCTGCAAATGTTGTCGGAACAATGAGGGATGTGACGATATGCGGATTAACAAATTGAAGTACACGGCATCAGGACTGTGTATTTGGATTATTTCTGTTTTAAATTAAGGAATCGAAATGCATAGTGAGGTTTTTCGAAAAAAAAATAACGAGGAGATAATTATGAGGGATTCCATGTTAAACCAACGAGACATTTTAGAAGGTCTTTCGATTTGAATGCAATTTGATAAACGCATTTGGCATTGTAAGATATTTTTTAGCGCAGAAGTATTAAATATAAATTAATTAAAAATAAAAAAATGAATTTTTTTTTTGAAAAAAATAATATTTTATTTTTTCTCTGCAAATAGCTAAATATGTAAATTCTCTGTAAATTTCATAGTTAGATATAAAGAAGTTTCTGAGATATGAGTAAAAATGTTAAAGTGCTCGTGTGTTTTTACTTTTTTATCATGGTTGCACTCATCTCAAAAGATACTGACAGTAACATGTATTTATAAAATATAAATAAATTAAAATATAAATAAATTATTTTTTAATTTTATTTATTCGATAACAAAGATTTGAATAGTTTTGCAATACCAAATAATTTCCCCAATATTCATTGAAATTGGAAAACCTTCGAAAATGTATTGTTTAGTTAACATGGAATTCATCATTTGTATCTCAAATAGGTATCTCAAAAGCTATTGACTACAAATTTTTTGAATAAAAATAAAATAGAATTTAAAAATATATAAACCTTATGTTTTCGGTGTCAGAAGATATATACCCTCCACCATGGATTCCATTCCACAGATGCTATTGTTTTTGTAGAAGTGCAGTAACATTGCAGGAAAATGTATTTTTTAATTTAGCCAAACCAAAACAAATAAAAATATTGAAAAGAAATTTTATAAATAAATATGATATTTTTATTATTTCAAACCACGCTTATAAGGCAAGGCTACCAATACGTTTATACTATACATATAAAGGGTGGTTAAATTTTATGGGCCGATGTTGATTTTGAATAAAACACAAATTATTTAGGAAATTATCGTCATTTCGTTTTATTGTGATAATATTGGTATTGTTCAATTAGGTATGGAACAAAATATCGGCCAAATGGCCGCCGCGACCTCGGCGGCACACCTCCATCCGATTGTCCAAATTTTCGATGACGCTGAGGCATAATTGAAGTTCTATGCCGTTAATGTGCCGAATTATCTCATCCTTTAGCTCTAGAATTGTCGCTGGCTTATCGACGTACACATTTTTTTTCAAATAACCCCAAAGAAAGAATACTGTCCAATGATGCTGACAGCCCATAAACCGCACCAAACAGTCATTTTGTGTGGGTGCATTGGTTTTTCGACTATCACTCTTGAATTATCATTCGCCCAAATTCGTCAATTCTGCTTATTGACGAATCCACAGAGGTGAAAATGCGCCTCATCAAATTGACCGAAAAACTCACGAAGTGCTCGATATGCATTTTGATTTGAACGCCCATTTACATAATAAGCCTGAATAACTTTAACGCGTTGGTCGATTGTGTATCTTTCCATGGTTCAAATCGAGGTAGTCTGAAATTGAGAAATATCAAATGAAATACAGAAAAAACTTGTCGTTTAGGTTTGGTTCACATTCAACTTCGACCCTTACAATTTAACGGCCCTTTATATATATAATATAGGAATGTATATACCGAATTCCATGATTCTTAATTTAACGACCCTTTATATATATATAGGAATGTATATACCGAATTCCATGATTCTTCCTAAGACCATTTAGTTGGTACTATTATTACCCCCTTTTTCCCTTTTTAATCCCTAACGGCTTTTTAATATCTCTTTATTTTACGTGTCTACGCAATCAAAGGAATATATACCGAATTTCATTATTCTATGCGTAGCCGTTTGCTTGGTACCATTTTTATCCCTCTTTTTTTACTTCTTAAAAGTACGAATTTGGAAACAATTCTTCTACATCTCTACTCAACTACAGGAATGTACGCACCGAATTTGGTGGCATTTGATAGGTTCTAAATTGATCCCTTTTGTCCCAACGAAAAAGAATTACTTTATGGTGCATGTTTTTGTTATAGGGGAATGCGCATACCAAATATCAATAAAATATAAGCAGACATATTCAAAAAACATTCTTAAATGCTCTAAATACTAGGACCCTTTGGACCGATTTCGCCCTTTCGCAATCACCACCATTTACAACTCATGTAAAATTTGTACTTTCTAGCTTTCTTTAGTTTAGATGCTAGCGATGTTTTAACAAATGGATGAACGGAGACAACAAGATCGTCTTTGAATTTTATGATGACCAATAATATATCGTTACCAAAATATAAACAAGTAAGGATAGGCTAAAGTCAGGCGGAGCCGACTATATGTTACGCTCCACTTTCTCTCTGAATACAATTCAATTCGGTAATAAAGTGAAAACGGGAAGGATTTTTGTATCCGGTAAATGTATGTGTTTGACAAAAAATTTTAAATCGGAAAGAACATTTGTATGGGGGTATATTGAAACCTGGAACGAAATATGTGAAATATAATATGTATAGTTTGGCCAAAATCGGTTAAACATTTGGGAGCAACATATGTATTGGGGCTATATCTAAATCTGAATCGATCTTACCCACTTTCACGATAGGTGTTTTTAGTTGGATTATAAAATGTTGTGTCCAATTTAAAGAAAATCGGATACAATATGTGGTTTCTAGTGCGGCAAATGTCAAATCGGGAGCGACTTTTGTATGGGGGCTATATCTAAATCTGAACCGATATGCCTCAAATCAAATAGCGTTCGTCCTTGATCCACAAAACATTATTGTGCCAATTTTTGTTAAGATCGGACTATAATTGCGACATGTAATTTGATTACAACAATAGATGAACAGACGGGCATTGTTAAATCGATTCAAAAAGTGATTCTAAGTCGATCGGTATAATTAACAATGAGCCTATCTCGCTTCCTTTTGGGTGTTACAAACGAATGCACAAAGACATAACACTCTCTTTTAACAAAACAAAACAACTTCGGTCATAATAAACAAAAATATCGATTTGCAAAAAAATTGTAGTTGAGTTTTTTTATATTTTGGTAACGATATATACTTTTAAGGTCTCAGGTCGATATTTCAAGGTGTTACAGACGGGGGGATATGACTAAATCGACTCAGAAAGTGAGTCTAAGTAAATCGGTATAATAAACGATTGGTCTATCTCGCTTCCTTTTGGGCGTTACAAACAAATGCACGAAGACATAATACAGTAGTGGAGGGTATACATATTATAGCCTGGGAACATGTTAATGAATAGCTAGACGTTGCCTATACTGCACGTAACACTGAATAAATCTTTAGCTGCTACTCACGACATATATATATATATATATATATATATATATATATATATATATATATATCCTAGCTGATCCTGCCCTCTTTGCCAGGTAAAAACAAATACAATCTGAAATAACAAAATCCGGTTTCATATTAATTTTTTCATGGTCAGTATTGCATATGTACTTATTTTCATTAAGGTCTTCTCAGTAATGGTTTTGCCACGCCCAATTCACCCACAATTTCTTTTGAAACACACAGTCTATACACATTCCACTTCTAAAAGAACTAGTAAGGAAAGGCTAAAGTCGGGCGGGGCCGACTATATAATACCAGTGTGGGAGCAATTTTATGTAGTTCATATGAATTATACAGTACTATAGTAATTCATCTTTAGTCAAATTTAACGAATATGATAATTGTTCCAATTTTCCAGCAGATATTCCGAGTAATGTAAATATAACATGATTTGGAAAAATTGATCTAGTTCCAATGACAAATACAGATTACACAGCGGTAATAGGATGAATCGAACGGATATTTGAAGGGGTTTGCCAAAACATAGGCCTATATAGTTTGTATATCATGATCTGCAAAATTTGATCAAGATCCCATGTAAGATGTAGTTTCTCGAGCTGTAATAGAGTATAACACTAACATTTTGGTTATAACAAAGTATGGACACAAACATTTGACTTTCATAGTATGTATTTTTTGCAGTTGAAATATACTATAACAATGTCGGACAGTCCATACTACACTTGAACCAAATGATATACATCTGAAACTATAGGTGACATAGCGTTAATTGGCGTTTTTAGATTTTTCATTTTCTCATCCTGTTGCCTTTAAAAGGACCTCAAAGTTCCAATGGATTCAATTTTTCAAAAATTATTTTTAATACTTATTCCCACCCTATGACACCGGTATAAACCGGACATTGTGGGCCTGTGAAGGGGCAACAGGATGAGGAAATGAAAAATTAAAAACGCCAAGTATCTCCATTTTGCCTATACGTATATTATCCGGTTCAAGTGAAACGACTTTTTTAAAAATTGTCGTACGGTGTAATCTACAAAATTTGAAAATAAAATGTGTTAAATGTGTTCTCTAAACATTCTATAAATTACTCATCTGTGTATTTTTTTCTTTTGAGTTTTCAGGGTATTGACTGCATATATTTATAAAAAAATTATTATGTTTAATTTTCATTTTATTTATTCGATAAAAACTAAATATTCTCCATAAAAAATCTCAATGCCTTTTAAATAACAGAAGATAATTTGTTCTTTCTTAAAATACGTGAAACTCAAAATTTATAGTTTTGATTTATAGTTTTCATTTCTTTTTAAATAGTGTTGTATAACCTAATATTTTGCATTAGCAAATACTTTCTCAGTTTTACACCAAAATCAGAAGACCATCGAAAATGTGTCGTTTATTAATACTGAATTCAAGATTTGTGGCATTATTTGAGAAACTACTTATGATGTCGCTCTGAAATTTTTATAGTATGTGCAGCGTGTAGCTATATACCCCGGAAGAATTAAGAATTGAAATATGATTAAACCAAATAAGCGCAATTTTTTCGGTATTTGAAAAAAATAATAAAAAATATTTTCTGCTATCAGAAAATATTTTTGGTATGCAAAATCAATAATATAAAATAGTTTTCTTTTGTAATTTATATTCTTTTTTAAACATATAAATTTTTTGTACGAAAACCAACAATTCTCCTGCAAAAAAATGTTTCAATATATTTTACAGAATAAAAGTTATGACTGGTTGAGTAAACCCCATTTTGCAAAATATCCAAAATTTCCACGTTGCAGTGTTACCGAAGTTTTAAAAATTAAAATGAAACAAAAAATAAATGGAAGACTATCGGAAAAATTTCGTTGGTTCAACTTGTAATTCCTTCTAAACTTAAATTTACTTCGATGATATTTCCCACCGCCGTAGCCTATTTATTTTTATGCTTAATTTTGGTCTACGTACACATGACCAATACCATCTTGTAGCTCTTGAATCACTCAAAGCGGAGCACCTCGATGCACTGAAAATGTTAATATTTTTTATGAACTATATACTTAAGAACTTCGGTAATTTAAGGTGAAATAATTCTAAACTTTAAATACAGGAACATACTTAGGGTCTTAAGTCACTCCTTCAATACGTTACATTTTTTTTCTGTGATATATACCCGTCTTCTCTGTAAAGTGAGGGTATAATAAAACTAAAATAATTTACATACGGATAGTCGAAATCAGTTCCAGTTCGATATTTGTTTTTCGCGCAACCATCCATATAATTTTCTTTATTCTATATAAAATTACATCCTTTGCAACTTACATAGGAGTGTCTGTAGTCGACTATGATATTTGATCACGGGTGTACAAATATGGAAGCTGATCGCATGTGCTACGAACTTGTCCCTATAATTTCCTTACAGATGCTCCTTTAGAGAGGTGGTATTCATAAATCGGAGTAACCGACTAAAATAGTTTTTATAAGATTTTATTTATTTATATTTTATGATTTTATTTCGCCAGATAATGCTCAGCATTCATCAAAATAGATAAAAATTGTAAAAAAGCATGTCGACCATTAAAAAAAACTCCAGTTTTGGTATACATTTTCCACAGTTTGGGAAATCTAGTATTTTGTTCATCGTTTTTACAATTTCGAAAAATTTTAAGTACTTTTATTGGAAATGAATTCGTAAAATTATGAGGTATGTAAACTGGAATGACAAAACTTTTATTTTTGCAAAAATTTAATAGTAATAAAATCTTCAATAACTCAGTTAATTATTAACGGATTTATAAAAACAAAGCGGCGTTTTACGCCTTACTAATTGTGACATTTAAATAAATTTACAAGTTTGAAAAATGGCTAAGTTTTTGCTGAACATCAGCACATCAGAACATCTTAAGTTTTTGTAAATAATCTATATATCGATCGAAAGCTCCAGGTTTCTTCTGTGCAGATCAGATGAGAATCGTTTGACGACCAACTGGGTTACAGACTTATAAGTGTGCAAAACCCCGAAAATCCGTTTTTAGCCGTATCTCAAGACTTTGGGGTGTCTGGAAAATAGCAAATACAGATTCTAGTTCTACTCGGCAATGCCTACAAGAAAAAATATCACTTCCCAGAGTTTTCTACTTCAGTTTTATTTAATGATTATTTGATAATATTTCATCCCTGATTCCAGGGATTTGTTAGTTATTTTTTAATTCCATGAACCGCAACCCAGCCTAATGTCCAAAAGGGTGTTTGATGTGCCTGTGGTATAGTAACACGGAGTACCAAGCTTTACGTATCCTTATGCAAATCAAGTTAATGAAATGACTTTCATTAAGAGAAATACGAATGCTGTCTACCAGATATTCCAAGTATTGCCACAAAAAATGTTGCAACTGCAATGCATGGTGGTGGCCGGTGGAGGAGGAGGCGGAAGTGGGGGGATTTCAATTTATGTGTATTTAATTTGGAATATCCTTGTTTTCTTATTACAGACTCCTGCACATACTAACTCACACACACACGCACACATTCGATGCTGCTTTGAGGAACACATATATTTTGCTAATAAAATTCAATCAAGGCATTGCAAATAGAATCTCGTCATCCACATACAGTTGTTGGCAGCACTCTCCATCCATAGACTATAAAAAAATATTCAAAGTAAACATTTGCCAGGATGTAAAACTATATTTCCATCCCTCTCTCTCTCTGTGTACACACACAAAATCATGTGGTAAAGGATGATGGTTTGGAATGATGGGTATTTGCTGATAGCAGGTGATTTAACGAACATGACTGACAATTGTTTGTTGAATTGGGAATCCTGTGTTTAATATTTTTAATTATTACTTTTGATGAGATATACCTACGAATTCCAGATTTTCAAACAAAATTTAAATGATATATAATTTAAAAAGTGCTAAGTCGAGTAACGCACTATGGAATTGACACATAGAATGGATTGAACTCCAAGGTGGCGGGTATTTAATTTTCAACCTTTTATATTTTTAATTTTCTAAGGAATGAGTTCAAAGCACTCCTGTAAAGAAAGGACAACTTTGTTGGCAATGATCCATTCCAATTTCAAAAGATTCTATGCCTTAAACTTTGGAAAATAATCTTCATTCTTATTTGTACCCTTTCGCCTGCGACATATATTCGAACAAAACATACATCTTTGCACTCGAGTTCAATACAATCGGATTCATTAGAATTCATTTGTGAAGAGCATTTTTCTTCTTTTGATCAGCTTGTGTATGGAGCATGTTCGACACATGTACTATAAAAATACATTTTGTATATTTCATTTAAATTTCTCTAATAAATCTAATGCAAGAATTTTATAATATATGATCAGTTTAGAAACATTTTATAAAATAATTTTCTTAAATAAATCATATTGTTTAGCTATCACGCTACCATTTAAAGTAGTGACGATGGTTGTGTATCGCTAACATTAAATTTGAAGCGAACTATCACCACTAATTTGGCTCAGAATTTTTTTATGTACACCATATAGATGGTCAAAATGTTTTTTTTTTTAAATTGTAATACGATTTGGAGTCTTTTTATACCCAGAATATTTTTATAGACGTTGCATCCACCTGCATTATGGCTGGAATTGGCATACTCCTTCTGGTACCTCCCACATAAGCTGGCATAAGCTCTGGTTAAAATAAAACTTATATAACTTCCATACGGATAGTCGAATTCAATTGCAATTTTATATAATTGAAAATGTTTTTAAATCACTTTAAATCTACAAAATATTTATGACCTTTCTAATACCTGCCACACAATTGTCCCTATTTTAGGTAAAATTAAATCAGCTTTAACTTCTATACCAGTGCCTGGATTCCACTATGACTTGATATTTGATATTTGGAAGCTGGGACCTTGTGCCGCGAACCTTCTACTACCTTCCACACAAATCATCCGGCCCTAAGTAAAATTTAAGTCATTTTTTTCACTGAACCAACTCTCAGTGTATATCCCCTATAAATGCAGTGCATTGCGTTGGCGAAAGGAAGATAAGTTACTGGAAGGAGGAAATACAGAGAATATTCTCTGAAAATGAAATACCCTCATTTGGTTTAGCCAACTGACGCTTATTTTCTTGCTCGGCTTCAAGTTTGTAAGGCTTCACGATATCCAGGAAATGCTGTATAGGGTGGGCCATGTAAAGCTTTAAATTGGAATCGGCTATAAAAAGGTACTGATTATTTTTTAAAATTTCTGGTTTTATTGGAATGGTTGTACTATGTCATTTGATAATGGAACACAATATCAGACATATGACTACCACGACTGGCTCAGCAGTACCTAATCCGATTAATCCAATTTTTCAGTACAGCCCAAAATTCCCACCAAGCAGTGACTCTTTGTGGATGCATTGGCTTCTCAATAGTCACGTTTTCTCTAAACTCCATATGCGACAACTTTGCTTATTGGCATAACCACCGTCTTTATGAGCTTTACAGACTCACTACTTTGGAAGTAAGCATTTAATAAAGAGTGATTTTTTTGAGGTTAGGATTTTCATGCATTAGTATTTGACAGATCACGTGGGATTTCAGACATGGTGTCAAAGAGAAAGATGCTCAGTATGCTTTGACATTTCATCATGAATCGTCTTACAAACGAACAACGCTTGCAAATTATTGAATTTTATTATCAAAATGCGTGCTCTGTTAAGAAAGTTCATTGCGCGCTTCCATTTTATGGTCAGTTTAATCGACCCACTGAAGCGGCTATTCGGGCTATTGTGACTAAATTTCGCACCAAATTTACATTGTTGGACATTAAACCACCAACACGCTTACGTAGAGTGCGAACTGAAGAAAATATCGCAGCTGTATCGGCCAGTGTTAATGATGACCACCAATTTTCGATTCGTCGCCGTTCGCACCAATTGGGTCTCTGTTACTCAAAAACGTGGAAATGCCAAAATTGGACTAAGCGGATGGACCACCTAAGACGCAGCCGCGGTCAACATTTGAATGAAATTATCTTCAAAAAGTAAATGTCATGGACCAATCTAACGTTTCAAATAAAGAACCGATGAGATTTTGCAAATTTTATGCGTTTTTTTTTTTAAAAAAGTTATCAAGCTCTTAAAAAATCACCCTTTATTTCCCTTTTGTTCGAGTGTGTAGCGTCACATTTTGCAAATGTCAATCTTCAACCTAAAATTAAATATACAAATGAATGTTATGAATGAATACAAACACCTGCGGTAAAAATATGTTAGATCGGTTCAGATTTATATATAGCCCCCATTGAAATTTCGCTCCCAATTTGACTTTTTTCGCTCTAGAAACCACATATTTTAACAGATCTTCTTCAAATCTTGCAAAATATCTTATATATTAACTAGAAACAGCCATGGTGAAAATGGGTCAGATCGGTTCAGATTTATATATAGCTCCCATACAAATTTCGCTCCCGGCTTAACTTTTTCCGCCCCAGAAACCACGTATTTTCATCGAATTTCTTCAAATTGAGCATAACATGCGATACTTGAACTGGTAGCACCTATTGTGCAAATGGGTCACTTTATTCCATGTTTGGATATAGCCCCGACAAATATTCTTCTCGATTTGACAACCAGAGTAATATATACACCGTATTGCACTATTCTAGGTACAGCCGTTTGGTTGGTACCATTTTTATCCCTCTATTCCCATTTTCCCATTAAAAGTACGAATTTGGAAAAATACTTTTATATTATGTATCTACTCAATTAGAGGAATGTACACACTGAATTTCGTGTTTCTTGCTGTTGTCGTTTAATATGTACCATTTTTGCTCCTTTTCATCCCCTACAAATAAAAATCACTTTATGGTGCACGTTTTTGCTATAAGGGGAATGCGCATACCAAATTGCAAGCAAATATAAACAGACATATTCAAAAAACATGCTTAAATACACTAAAATATTAGGGTTTATTATGGGTATTTTTAGTCCTTGTGAGGAAAAAATTTTTCCCTTTGGTCCACATTAGCCCCGTTTCAATCCCAACCGATCTACGGCTATAAGACGCATTTATGGAAAATTTGAACGTTCTAGCTCCTTTCGTTTCGATGTTAGTGTGCTTTCAACAGACGGACGGACATGGCTAGATCGTGTTAGAATTTTATGACGAACAAGAATATATATACTTTATAGGGTCTCAGGTCGATACTTCAAGGTGTTACAAACGGAATGACAAAGTTAGTATACCCCCATCCTGGTGGTGGAGGGCATAAAAAAAAACACAAAATTGTTCAGAGATTGTCTTTGGACTACAGGGCGAATGTTTGATATCTATTAAAGATAAATGTTACCCATGTACCAGAAGTGGTAATTGCAGTGGACCCAAACTTTTTTTTCAGAAAATATAGTGAGTTAATCATGTGAAAATAGTTATTTTTATACCCTACACCACAGGGTATAATGTCTTTGTGCATTTGTTTGTAACATCCACAAGGATGCGAGATAGGCCCATCGTTTATTATACCGATCGACATAGAATCACTTTTTGAATCGATTTAACCATGTCCGTCTGTCTGTCTGGCCATCTATTCTTGTAATCACGATACAGGTCGGAATTATTGTTCGATTCTAATGAAACTTGACACAAACAATTTTTGCATGCCGAAGACGGACGCTATTTAATTTGAAGCAAATCGGTTCAGATTAAGATATAGCTCCCATACAAATGTTGCTCCCTTTTTCTGCTCTAGAAGCCACATAATTGAAGCGATTTTGATAAGATTATTCACAACGCCTTATATCTAAGTTGGGCGAAAATGGGTCAAATCGCTTCAGATTTAGATATAGCCAGCATACAAATTTCGCTCCCTATTTGACAGTCTAGAAACCGTAAATTTAAACAGATTTTTTTTCAACTAAAAACAATTCTGGTGAAAATGGGTCAAATCGGCTCAGATTTATATATAGCTCCCATAAAAATGTCGCACTCAATTTGACTTTTTGCTCTAGAAACCACATAATTTAACCGATTTTGATAAAAATTTGGTACAAAACCTCTTATTTTAACTAGAAACATCTGTGACAAATAGCTCCCAAATTTCGTTCCCGATTTGAGGTTAACCGCTGTAGAAACCACATACCTTAACCGATTTTCTTCAAATTTGGCAGGACATCTTATATTTACACAAGAAACATCTATGGTAAAAGTGGATGAGATTGGTTCAGATTTATATATAGCTCCCATACAAATTTCGTTCACATTTTCACCGAATTGAAATGTAGTGGAGTAGAATGTGTAGGGTATCATATAGTCGGCCTCGACTTTAGCCTTTCCTTACTTGGTTTAATTGATTTGATTAATTCCTTTCTTTGTTTAGATAACTCTAAATCGGACCATCTACTTAAAGACAAAATCATGTTTGCACTCATCTGTTGCTGTCATATTTGCCATTACTTTTCGAAATCACATATATGTTCAGATTCAATTCAATTTCGTTCATTGTTTCACTTGTTGTAAATTACATTCGAATGCATGTACATAGATGATTTTATTTCCAGCCTTTACACGGCGAGGTATGAGTGTTCGTCCGTGACAATGGCGTTGTGTTGAGCCTTCTCAAATTTAATTTCGAATGCAATTACGTGCAAATGCCCTGTGTTTACGTGCTAGTCAAAAACAATTATTTGTTATGGCCGTGTGTGTGTGTGTGCAATCAAATTATTAGCAGTGTGAACTGTGTCGATATTGCTTACATTCGGACACAATGCCACCCACACTTACTTCACAGAAAATACTGGAAATTTAGGACGAAACTTTAGTTGCGCTAATTACACTAAGCATCAAAAAATCGGGACATGCAAATTTATTCTGTTATTTTCTAATATTTCAAAAAATAAAATTATAATTTACGGCGAAGATACTTTAATCTATATATATAAAAATCAATGTGTGTCTGTATGTTGCGTATAGGACGCCAAACCGGTGGACCGATTCGCCTGAAAACGAATAACGGATTCTCTTGAAATTTTACTGTATCTAGCCTGTGGAAAGGGGACGTTTTCTGGCTATAATAGGGCATCACAAAAACTATATTTTAAAACTATAACAAAATACATTGATTCACTTCAATATCTTTTTGTAACGAACAGAGGATAACCCTTGACTATAAAAAGGTCATGCTACAAAAAGTAACTATAAAGTAAAACGTGCCGATTTTTTTCTACCGCTACGTTCAGGTAAGGGTTTGGTTCTTGAATATAAGAGGTCATGGTATGAACAATTGGCGCGTTTCCAAATACTCGAACCAAGCAAGGTGTTCCAGTTGATGCGTATCAAATTGTTTACTCTTCATATGCATTGGGCCGTGTTTATACCGTACACCCAAACAACGCAGAATGTTATTATTTGAGAATGTTATAAGTTAACGTGAGAGGACACACTTCAGTTTAAAATTTAAGAGCAGTTGAGAGAGGCGTGTCAGAAACTGGGGGACCACATTAATGTATGCTTCTGTCAGCTGTCATCCTCTCCAGATACGAACTTTGTTTGCGACAATATTAAGAACTTGCTCGCCATCTAACCCAAAAGACCTGTGGGAAAAATTCAAAGAGGGTATGAGTGAGGACATTTTGCATCATTATCGCACCGTTACGATTCTATATCATTTGCGATTAACATTTTCAACGATACGCTGATAAAAATTTAAGACATATTCCTAGCCATCAGCAACAAAACTCTTAATCAACTTGGATTGATGGTGCCTGAACGTTCTACCGTTGACATTACTGGTTGAGATTTGCTAAGAGAACGGCAATTCAATGTTGAAGACTTGCGTTTGTTTGTCGCAACAAAAAAACTCTATTAATTGCAAATTGTGGCCTTTGATAAAATTATAACTGCAGTAACAAATGACAGCGGCGGCCTTTTTTTCTCGATGCACCAGGAGGCACAGTTATAACCTTTCTCATCACTTTGGTATTAGCGCACATCCGCTCTCAAAATGGGATAGCTTTAGATATTGCTTCCCCCGGTATTGCTGCTACATTATTGGATGGAGGACGAACGGCACATTCAGCGTTGAAATTACCATGTATTATGGAATTTGTTGATTCTCTAACCTGTAATATTGCAAAAGTTCAGGCATGGCGAAAATGCTGAAAGCATGCAAGCTGATTGTGTGGGATGACTGCACCATGGCACATAAGAAAGATTGGTTTTACGTCCGTGCTATATCGGCTGAAAAAACAACGATGTTAATAATTTAAGCGACTAATTCCCAACGTCATTGATTGCTTATCAAAGCACAGGACAATCACTTGAAGTTTGTGGATTGAATGTGGAAAATCCATGTTTTTCACATGGTCAGTTATATGTTGCTTGCTCTCAAACCCTAAAACTTTAATTTACTTGAACAAGGTGGAATAGTTGTAAATATCGTGTATCCCGAAGCACTCCAATGAAATACTGACTAACTCAACTAATAGACACAAAATACATTCTTAGAAATAATTACCAAAATTAATTAACTCTCTTATAAATGTTTCATTTTCTTTAAAGAAACACTGAAAAAATTATTTAAATTTTCATGAAGTTTTTACATTTTAAAAATGTAACTTATGAATTTAAATAAATAAGTATTAATTTAAACTAATTTACAGAAGTAAAAATATACAAAACAAAAATTGCGAGCATACAAAGTTATATGCATAAGGAAGACGAAAACCCGTGCAACGCCGGGTACAAAAAGCTAGTATTATTATAAATTCGGGAGTTAAAGGGACTTTTTTTTGTAATTATTTTCGTTCGTCAACAGCGAACGATCGAACACACAATTTTTGTTCTTTATGACATGAACTACAACTTTGCCTCAGAGAGTAAATCAAAATTCCAAACGGTTTGCAAGATATGAGCCTGATAAAATGGTAACTTTTTTGCTAAAATGACACCGGGGCCCCAAATCTTGGGGGACCATAAAAAAGTGCATGACTTGGGCAAAACAGGGAGACACGGGTCTTTTTTGGTCTTTTATCACGTAATGGTGGTAGTGTTTATATTTCCATGTCTTAAAAAATTACACAAAGTGTTATTCACATCACATCTACATCCCATAAGGGGAATGAAATCTTTAGAGCTATTCAAAGTTCAATGTTCCTACATTATAGTTCAAAGTGTGTATTCAAAATTTGCAAACGGCTCTCGTCAAATCTAAGAGGCTCTGGTTTATTGATATTAGACCACCCTGTACTTTATAGCCACCCCCCCCCCAAGAAATTTCAGTCAGAATGTTGTTCGACATTACCTATAGGGTAATTCCACAAGATTTCGACCCAACATGGATTTGGTTGATGAAATTTCGATTTTGGTGAAATTTGGCACATACATTCTACTAGTGTTTGCGGACAATATACTGTTTACGGTAGCTCAAAATAGTACGTGGTCCAAAGTTGGCTATCTCGGGGGTTTTTTGGAAGAGGTGGCTTCCTTATCGATATCATAACTTTGGATCGCGTCATCAGATTTTAACGATATTGATCCCATCTGAAAGATTTACACCTCCTCTTTCCGAGTCTGCATGATATTAATGTCGTTATGGTCCAAGGACTCCAAAAACTGAAAATAATTTTAATCCTTGAATATCCTGAAAAACATATCTTAATTTTTTTTATTTTTTTGTATTTTAGCTTATATTATTCTCTCCAAAATATCAAAAATTCAGAGTGGGGTGGACATAGGTTAAGACATTATGGCAGTATTGCGTTATTTCAACAACGCTAACATTTTTCATTCATATCTATACACATAAGAGATGTTCCTGATTCAAATGTCGATGACGATGTTCCCGACTAAAAGATTCGCTGGTTTTACGGGTTCTCCCAAAATATTTCGCTTGGACGCGTTCGAAAAAAACCTCTATAATACATGTTTTTCTTGAAATGAATTCACTATGCGAGTGGTATTGAGAAAAAATCCATTAGAAATTTAAATCTGACCCGTGTTTTATCAAAAACTTCCAATGTGACCCAGTATAAAGGGCCGATTTTTACGATTTTATTGCATTTTTTTAAAAATACGCTAAATTCACACTTTTTAGTTCGACTTGTGTTCTTAGGGAGGTATTGATTGCAATTTTAAGAACCGATTTAGGGTAGCACATTTTTTTCAATTGTTTAAATGTGAAATAACAACTGACGTATGGAGTCATTTGCATCGTAAACATATTCTACTCTTATGCAAAACTTTTTTAAAAAATCTGAAATTTTGTTCTTTCAATGGATAGACGAAGTGAAAATTTTAAATGGTTGTTAATGCTAAAATAATACAGATAGAAACATGAAGTTTGAAGTATTTTTAAAAAAAATTCTTCTCTTTCATTTGATGCCCATATCGATATTCTATGGCAGGCACAAGTACGAAACAAAATTATTAGAACAACTATATCCTTTGGAAAATAAAAGTCCTCTAAAAAGGACAAACGACCACGAAATAAAAAATTGAGTATGCAGTTTTGCTATCAGTGACCTATAGTTTCAGATCTATATAGTCTCAATATTGGAAGGGAAATCGTGTCGCACAGAGGTATTGTAACAGCTTATGTGCAATACTTTGGAAAACAGCCGTAATTTTTTAACCTATGTCCACCCCACTCTGAATTTCTGATATTTTTTAGAGAATAACTTAATCTAAAATACAAAACAAAATAAAGAAAATTTCAGAATATTCAAGGATTGAAATTATTTTTCGGAAAGAGGGGGTGAAATAATAAAAATATTAAATTTATTTATAAAATTATTTTTTCAATATTTGTATTAGTTTTGGTTTGGCTATATTAAAAATATATATTTTCCTGTAATATTACTGCAGTTCTACGAAAATCTACATCCTCTGTGTAATGCAATGCTGTTTTTACTTGTTGAACCTCTAAAGTGATCACATCGCAGTAAAAGTTTGAAATATATCTTAAATTATTATAAAAATCTGACAAAGTTCAGAAAAGGAGAGTGAATACTTTCAAATAAACTTTTAAGTAAAGATGCAAATATTTTGGAAGTATTTTGACAGGTTATACGACCCAATTATATTCCACGTGAATACGGAGAATCCAAATAAAACATCCATCTTCAAAATCTACCTCAAACAACCCACCAACATTCGACTAGAGAAACCACGCATAAAAAACTACCAAATATTGCTGGTAGTCCTGAGGTACTGCAACCTCAGTGAAATCTGAAGTTTGGTTCACAATCTGCTGCTACTATTAGCAGCTATGCTATGCTATATAGTTTCATCGGACGGTCAATTACCTATCTGAAACTTACTATGAAAAAGTTATTAAAGAAGAAACAAGTAAGGAAGGTTAAAGTCGGGCGTGGCCGACAATATGATACCCTACACTTAGTCATTATACCCTGTGGTGTAGGGTATAAAAAGGTCGTTACATTTGCACCGGGTCATATACAGCTATAAGAAGATAGTATATTACATATTTAATACTGTATTTGTAAGAAAATTTTAACTCAAACTTTGAATGGGAGCTATATATAGATCTGAACCGATCTGACCCATTTTTAGCATAAGTTTTCCAGTTGAAATATAAGACGCATTCCCAAATTTGATGGAAATCTGTTAAATATGTGGTTTCTACAGCGGAAAGAATCAAATCGGGGTCATTATATGAGACTATTGCGTCTTTGTGCATTTGTACCACATATTAAAGAGTGATTTTTTTGAGGTTAGGATTTTCATGCATTAGTATTTGACAGATCACGTGGGATTTCAGACATGGTGTCAAAGAGAAAGATGCTCAGTATGCTTTGACATTTCATCATGAATCGTCTTACAAACGAACAACGCTTGCTAATTATTGAATTTTATTATCAAAATGCGTGCTCTGTTAAGAAAGTTCATTGCGCGCTTCCATTTTATGGTCAGTTTAATCGACCCACTGAAGCAGCTATTCGGGCTATTGTGACTAAATTTCGCACCAAATTTACATTGTTGGACATTAAACCACCAACACGCTTACGTAGAGTGCGAACTGAAGAAAATATCGCAGCTGTATCGGCCAGTGTTAATGATGACCACCAATTTTCGATTCGTCGCCGTTCGCACCAATTGGGTCTCTGTTACTCAAAAACGTGGAAATGCCAAAATTGGACTAAGCGGATGGACCACCTAAGACGCAGCCGCGGTCAACATTTAAATGAAATTATCTTCAAAAAGTAAATGTCATGGACCAATCTAACGTTTCAAATAAAGAACCGATGAGATTTTGCAAATTTATGCGTTTTTTTTAAAAAAAAAGTTATCAAGCTCTTAAAAAATCACCCTTTACAACAGATTTTCTTCAAAAGTGGCAAAACATCTTATATTTCAACTAGAAATACATGTGGTAAAATGTGTTACATCGGTTCAGATTTATATATAGCTCCCATATAAATTTCGCTCCCGATTTGACTTTTTCCGCTCTAGAAACCACTTATTGTATCAGATTGTCTTCAGATTTGGCATGGTGAAAATAGGTCAAATCGGTTGAGATTTATATATAGCTCCCATACAAATTTCGCTCTCGATTTGACTTTTTCTGCTCTAGAAACCATATATTTTAACAGATCCTCTACAAATTAATCGAACTATCTTATATTTGTTCTATAAACAGACATGTTGCAAATGGGTCAGATCGGTTCAGATTTACATATAGCTGCAATACAAATATCACTCCCAGATAAAGTTTTTCCGCCCCAGAAACCACGAATTTTCACCGAATTTCTTCAAAGTGAGCATATCACGTTATATTTGAACTGGAAGAACATATTGTGAAAGTTAGTCACTTTATACCATGTTTGGATATAGCGCCGATACAAATATTCTTTTCGATGTGACAAATCGGACCAGGTCATGTTAGTTTATGACAAGGAAGCATACAAAAATCCTTCCCGTTTTTACCGAGTTGGATTGTATTCGGATGGAAAATGGAGTGTATCATATAATCGGTCCCGCCCGACTTTTTCCTTTCCTTACTTGTTAAAATTAAAAAAGGTCGATATACTTGAACTGGGTGATATACGTATGAAACTATAGGCAAAATGGAGTTACTTGACGTTTTTAGTTTTTCATTTCTTCGTCCTGTTGCCCCTTCACAGGACTAAAAATTTCCAAAGCATACATTTTTTCAAAAAAAAAATATTTTATATACTTCTTCGTGAAAGTGATTCTAAGCCGATCCGTATACTTAAAGCTCGATTATTTATTGGTGTTACAAACATTTGGCGGAAAACTAACTAATAGTACCCTAGTCCACGATGTGGTGTAGGGTATAAAAATACTTCAAATATTATGCTTTTATCTGTGTTAGTTCAGCATTAACATTTTTTTTAATAGTATTTCTAGTTAATTCATATCTTGCTTTTTAAGAGACAACATTTTATATGATTGTTAATACTAAACTAATACAGATAAGAGCTAAAAATTTAAAGTATTTTTAGCACACATTCTCCTCTTTGATTTGGCATTTATACTGGTGTCATAGTATTAAAAATAATTTTGGAAAAAGTGAATCCTTTGGAACTTTGTAGTCCTTTTAACGGGCAATATGATGAGAAAATGAAAAAAACGTCAATTAACTCTATTTCACCTATAGTTTCAGATGTACATCATTTGGTTCAAGTGACGGACATTGTTGTATTATATTTCAACTAAGAATACATACTATGAAAGTCAAACATTTGTGTCCATACTTTGGTATAACACAAATCGGGACCCATTCTACTCTATTACAGCTATAGAAACTACATCTCACATCGGAACTTGACCAAATTTTGCAGATCATGATATATTTCAACTAGGAATACCTACCCACTATATAGGCCCATGTTTTGGCACAGGCTCCAAGTGTTGTTGAAGGCCCCCTTCAAATGTCCGTCCGATTCATCCTATTACCGTTGTATAATCTGTATTTGTCATTGAAACTTGATTAATTTTTCCAGATCATGTTATATTTGTAGTTTACTCGGAATATCTGTTAGTTAAATTTGACTAAAGATGAATTTATAGTAACTGTATAATTTATATGAACTACATTAAATTGCTCCCATGAAATATCTGGGATTAGTAATCAAAGCGTGGTATATACGCAGGTAGTGGTGTAGGGTATTATATAGTCGGCCCCGCCCGACTTTAGCCTTTCCTTACTTATTTTGTTTGTTTTTAATATTTAAAAGTAGTATTTAAAATTTAACATATTGTATTTTTAAAAGGAAGCTCATATAGTTGTCTAGTAGTGTACCAAATTTCAAGATAGAGTTTTCCATTGTTTTTTAAATACTGAGATTTAAACTTTGCTTCGGTTTCTCGCCAAATTTAAAAACAGTTACAGTATTTGAATTGAATTGGGATATTATCATGGCTCTTGGCCTTTTTCAACTATATTTTAGAGAATGCAAATTTAGTTACAAAGGGTATGGTGACATTTTTATACCCTACACCACTTCGTGGTCTAGGGTATTATAAGTTAGTTTCGCGCCAAATGTTTGTAACACCAAGAAATAATCGAGCTAGACCCACCTTTAAGTATACCGATCGGCTTAGAATCACCAGCTGAGTCGATTTAACAATGTCTGTCTGTCCGTCTGTCCGTCTGTCCGTCTGCTGTCCATCTAAGCTTGTTCGCACTCTACAGGTCGCAATTGTTGTCCGATGGTCATGAAACTTGGCAGAATTTATTTTTTCTGTCCAAGGACCATCGGTATTGAATTTGGAGGAAATCGGTTCAGATTTAGATATAGGCCCCATACAAATGTCGCTCCCGACTTGACATTTTCCGCTCTAGAAACGACATATTGTACCCGATTTTCTTTATATTTGGCAGAACATCTTATAATCAAACTAGAAACACGTATGCCAAAATTGGGTAAGATCGGTTCAGATTTAGATATAGCCCCCATACAAATGTCGCTCCCGATTTGACATTTTCCGCTCTAGAAACGTCATATTGTACCCGATTTTCTTTAAATTTTGCAGAACATCTTATAATCCAACTAGAAACACCTATGCAAAAATTGGGTAAGATCGGTTCAGATTTATATATAATGTCGCTCCCGATTTGACGTTTTCCGCTCTAAAATCCACATAGTGTACCCGTTTTTCTTTAAAATTGGTACAACATCTTAGAATCCAACTAAAAAACCTATGGTGAAAGTGAGTAAGATCGGTTCAGAATTAGATATAGCACTCATACAAATGTTGCTCCCGAATGTTTAACCGATTTTGGCCAAATTTTACATATTATATTTCACCAATAAACAGACATGGTGAAAGCGGGTCACATCGTTCCAGGTTTCAATATACCCCCGTACAAATGTCCTTTCCGATTTAACATTTTTTGTCAAACACATACATTTACAGGATGCAAAAATCCTTCCCGATTTCAATTTTTTACCGAATTGAATTGCAATGAGAATTGTTTGGGTGATGCCCATATGTCCATACTTTGGTATGGACTTTGGTTAACTACTGTATAATTTGTATTTGTCTGTCGGACAATTGGATCAATTACCATATTATTTACCATATTCGTTAAGTTTGACTAAAGATGAATTTATAGCATATAAATTATATGAATATAATTTATATAATTTGTATGAACTACATAAAATTGCTCTCATGAAATACCTGGGTATAGTAATCAAAGCGAAGGTACATACGCAGGGAGTGGTGTAGGGTATTATAAAGTCGGCCCCGCCCGACTTTAGCCTTTCCTTACTTGTTTACTTTGCGGTATACTACTACTATCATGATTTCCGGCCCATGACGACCTTCTTCAAGTGGTTTCTTTTCAGCAAATTACCCGAATCAAAATACCCACAACTCACTTACCGAATAACAGTCAAATATAGCATAAAGCACACATTATCATCTTACAAGCATCTCATTGAGTTGCATCCAATTGATATATAAAGGTTGGAATATACACTTGTCAGCAAGATTTTCAATTGTTGTGGAAATTGCAATGTCTGTAACACTGCAAATAATATTTTAAGATTTGTTCCTAAGACACGTGTCAAATAATTTAAAAGAAGAGATTCAATAGATTTTGCAAATTTCAAAGTCGCAGTTTTCATAATTTAAAAAAAATCGTATAACTTAATATTTTCATTAAAATCGAAACATCGATCATCGAAAACTTTTCGTTGATATAACATGGAATTCCCTCTATACATGAAATCAGAAATAGTCACCATTTCCAAAAGTAGGCTGTTGTCATCCACAGTAAAGCTTCTTGCAAATGTTGCATACGAGCAGAAAACTTAAATTTCGGCCCAAAGATATAATTGCTATTTGAGACTTACATTACAATGGCCACACTTACGAACTAATGAGCCAAGTTGTAATGTCACTGTCACAGTAGCAACGACTTAATAAACGTTACAACAACAAACACAACAGAAATCATAACACATTAACAACAATAGCAACAACAACGACATTCTTGACAGTCATAATTGTACACTGCGGATAGATGAAATAAAGTGCGATGGAAACATGTGGAAGATGTGGTGGTGGGTGGAGTGTATGCGTCGGCTATGTCTATGTTGTCCCTTTGTTGGGCGGACGTGGACGAGGACGGGTTCACAGTTTTATGGCATAATTGCTGTTCACAGCTGAGCAGCCATTAAAATTCATAGTTATGTTTTTCTAAATGCGTTAATGTGTGAAAATGTGTAACATGTGCCTGGGTGTGCATTTCCGTATTGCTTCTTATAGCTACATATATACGCAGGCCCGTGCGCAGGATTTTCCCTGGGGGGGGTTTTCATCTACACTCATAAAAAAGTTAAGCCTATAATGAATTAAAATTTAGGAACCAAGTACATTTTTACTAAATATAAGTAGAATTTTTTCTGAAATTTTCCTAAATCTAAGTAAATTTTTCGTAAAACCTAGTATTTTTTACTAAATTTATGCAAAATTTTCCTAAAACTAAGTAAATTTTTACTAAATCTTAGTAGAATTTTGCTGAAAATTTCCTAAAACTATGTAAATGTTTACTCAAATCAAGTAAATATTTACTCAAACTGAGGACAATTTTGCTGATTTTTTTCCTCAAAACGAGTAAATTTTTACTTAAACTGAGGAAAATTTTATTTTATACAAGGAAAAAAGGAGCAATTAAAATAAGTTCAATTTAACTAAAAAATCAAACAAATAGTTTTGCATCAGAGTATGCAAAACTGATACAAAAAATGACAACATGAAATATTTCTCAAAAGTTTCATGATACCTCTGCCATAACCTCTGCCATAAGGAGTTGAGCTATTACTCCATGATTGTTGCGAAGGCAAGATAGGCGCCTTCGCTGTGGTTGTTTAGAATAATTCATAAAGTATTTAAGAAATAAGTCTCTGCAAACGAACGAGAATTGCTTCTTAATTTAATATTCAAGAATATTTTAAATCCATGAAGAACTCGGCATAAATTTTAGTAAACATTTTGACTTAATTTTAGGAAAAAACATATTTTTAAGTTAAAATTTCCTAAATGGAATTTTTTCCATACAAAAAATTTCATATTTTTTCTCACTTAAAACCTTAGAAATTGTAAGAATTTTTTATTAGATCCAAAGAAATATTTTTAAGTAAATCTACTACCATTTTTCTAGTAAATGAACTATTTACTATGGCTTTGAAAGAAGGAAACTTTACTCATACTTAGTTAATTTTTCAGCTTTTTAGGAAATTTTTACTGGGGCGTTTGGAAACCACTCATATGTTATTGCCAGGATCTTCGAGAAATATTTTGATACATTCGTCCGACAGACATTGTCTGCAAAATTGCATTTCAGTAAAAGAAAGCAGAAAGTCTACTGAAAGATCAGAATTTCTGCTGTTAAAAAAGAGACAGCAGATTTGTATCTGCTGAGATGGTAAACATCCGTTTGCTGTTTTTAGCAATATATATGATATGCATATTGTCCCAAGCTAATATAAAATAAAATTCGAGCTAAACTCGCTTATTGACGCTTATCTATTTTTATATTTTAATTAACAACAGCCAATTTTAGCAGACTGCAAACTCCTTAGCAGGTGAAAACTGCTGTTATAGCTGTAATAGCAGAAAAGTGTCTGCTGATAGGCAATCGCTTTTATTAAAAGTCTTGTTCTCTAAGTGTAGAACTTTTTTTAAATATAGGGTCCGCCAAATAACTTTTTTTTTTGAAAATGCTATAAAAAAACTACTGAATATTTTCTCAAATTTCTTTTTTTATTTGAAAGTACAATCCTTCCGGTTAATAATGGAAAATAATTTCATTCAAATGGCTGCCTCGGGCACCTCACAAATAATAGTCCAACGATTGAATAGTTGAAAAAAAAAACGGTAGATGGCGGACCCTATAGTTGCTTGAAATTACATACATACATATCGAGCGCTCATATTCATAAGTGGCTATGAACAAAAACATAACTTTTCAGGAGAGTGAAAAAACTGATTTTCTCCTTAATTTGAAGAGAAATTATTAATCATTATTCTAAAGTTTAATCTAAAAAGGTTTACTAATTGCTACGATTAAAAGGTTTTCGAAATTTCCTTGTATTCGCGGTTTCATGGTTCATTGCCACTTTTGTATGTTCAAAATTGAGCACTATGAATGTTGAAATAAGATTTATTGTAAACTCCATAACTTTTTTCATGAAATCTTGGCAATGTTGTATAGAAAACGCATTTTCTGTGATGTACACAGCGAATTTAAAGATTCCAGCTTCATCCGTCAGATTGGTCGCTTGTAAAATATATGTAGCCAGTTGCGAAAATCGCTGCAATTGATGAAAAATCCAAAATTCGCCGTTGCAATTCCTTATATTTTAACTTTCTTCATTCATAATTCTGAAACTTTTCATACACAAATATTCCCCATGAAGTCAGCAATTACATGCCAAAGATTTTGTTTTAAACAAAATCGTTGTAACGAATTATAACCTTTGGTTTTATGCTGCTCCATTGTTGAACTATTTTATTTCTATTATTTTTATGTTCATAGTCACTTATGCAGTCGCAAATTTACGTGCGAGGGGATAGCCAAATCAGAAAATTAAAAAAATGGCTTTAGAAAAAAATTCTTTTCTAAATTTTTATGGCAGATGACATCCAAATCTGAGAATAGTTTGGCATCAAAAACTCATTTTCGAGAAAATGGTTCATAAGCCCTCGATATATATTTTAAAGAAATATTACACAAAAAACGATCAAATTTCTCGGCGATAAAATCTTCAGTCCCGCATTTTTTCTATGATTGGATATACTTTTTGACAAAGTATGGGTCTAAATAGGATGTCTAAAGAGTTTTGGGGGTTTTAAATATATATATGACATGAGTAACAGGATGTTTACTCAAAATATTTATACGCATATTCCGATTAAATAAAAAATATTTGGAAATGTTTCTTCATTTTTATAATCCTAAATATGTATAAATTCGAATAACAAATACAGTTTTTTGTATTCGATGAAATGCAAGAAGAAACAACTAGAGATTTTAATTTCAAAAAACCAAATAATTGGTATTTTAGAGTTTCGTTTTCCTACGTAGATCCAAGTTACTGAATTTGTTGTTTCTCTTTTGAATAATACTTGTTACATATGTACTCTACAAGCATCAAGCAAATTATTTGCTTTTATTAAGAATATTTTAGATTTTATTATGATATCATAGTGATTCTTATCTACACTTTTTTTAAAATTACTAAACGATTTTGTTATTAAATTTCCAAACTTATATTGCAGTACACAATTAAAACTTCATAAGATATAGCTTTAATCGAATGTCAAGAAGTGGTATCGGTAATACAAATGAAATTAGCATTACACAATCTTGAAATTGGCACAATTCGTTTAGTTTGTTTGTATTTTTCATAACCTCTGTCCGAAATTCAAGAAAGTGTCCACGATTTTTTGTGTAATTTCTCCTGTTTTTCATGATTTTACTGCAAAATTACCATTTCAGACGAGTTATTTTAAAAAGACCTTAAAAATTCTATATTTTATTGATTCAGAAAGTCTAGAAGGTTTTAAAAAGTACATGTTCGAAACCTCTCTGGGGGGGGTTTGAACCCCCAAAACCCCCCCCCTGCGCACGGCCCTGTATATACGAGTACATACATACAAATGTTTACAGTCCGCTTCATTTGCAAAAGTTAAGTGGAAACAATGATTCCGGAACGAACAACGCGTTTTAATTTTTTAGTAATATTTTAAATTAGAATCGGATAAAAAAGTACTGATTATTTTTTAAATTTCAGGCTTTATTGGAAGTACAGCTCAAAAACCACACCAAACAGTTACTCGTTGTGGATGCATTGACTTCTCAGTAGTCACGTGTGTGTGCTCTGAACCCCATTTGCGCCAAGTTTGACATAGCCAGAGTTACAAGCCGAACCATAATTATCGGCGGCGGCGGCGCTGTTCAAAATGGGTCGGCGGCGGCGGCTTTCGGCTGATTTGTCGGCTCGTTCTGTCATTCGATCACCCCTATTTATTTGACAATTTTGGGAAAATGGAAGGAATAATTTGTATTGGTTTTTAACACCTTTTTTTATTCAATACATATATTATAGTTCAATATTCGTTAATATTAGCCAATATTCACATAATTTAATATTATTATCCCATACAATTATTTTTTGGAAGTGGGAATCCATTCCCAAAATTTATAATATGGATTTTAATAAATATTTTTGCAATTACAGCTTTTCGTGTGAGGCATATTTGACCAGACATCTTGAATATCATAATCTTTCCAATGAATGATAATACTATTTAGACACACTAAAGAAGCACAATAGAGAAGCTGTTGTTTAATAAGGCTGTTTTTTTAAGCCGGGATAAGAAGCTGCGATAACAAAAACGTTAATAAAAATTTAATTTTTTACCCAAAATAAAAAATTAATTGTCGGCAACAACACTATAATATTTGTATCAAAACAAAAAATTTTCAAAAAAAAATATTTTCTGTTGACTTTTTCGGACTTATGGTCGATAACCATAAATTGGACCTACACTGGATAATTATCCATGCTAAGTCCAATATTTTTAACATAAAATATTTTTGTTAAAATTTGTTTTTATGCACACATTGGTATTGCTGTTGGTGATAATTTTAAAAAAAGGAATTTTTATTTTGAGTTAAATTTTAACTTTTTATTTGGTTTTTTCTTATCACAGCTTAGTTATCCAGTCTTAAAGAAATTATTGTTATTTATAGGAATACATGGCCACGCGTACTGGATTTGACTTATATAAATGCGACTTTCAAATCAAAATACAATCATTCAACTTTCTATAGACGTCATCATATGTGGGATACTAAATTCAGAGAAAGGTCAGGAGAAAGGTGGGTTGTCTATTTTGGTAGTAAGATTTGACTGAGTTAGAACTCCGTCAAATCTCGGCGGCGTGGTTGAAGTCGATATGAGTCGATGAAATCGGCGGCGTGTTGAAGTCGATTTGAGTCGACGTAATCGGCGGCGGCGCGGCTCGTGCAGATCCATGCGGCGGCGGCGGCTTGTCGGCTTAAAATCGGTCGGCTTGTATCTCTGGACATAGCCCAGAAATGAAAATGAGCTTCATGAAGGCCGATCCCTTTTCGAAAATTTTCTGACAGTTTGCGTTAAAGACTCACTACTTTGGAAGTAAGTTTTTAATATTTCCCAATTTTTATCGAGCGCATAGCGTCACATTTTGCAAATGTCAAACATAAAAATAACAATCAAAATAAAATAAAAAAATAAAAATAAAAATAAAAATAAAAATAAAAATAAAAATAAAAATAAAAATAAAATAAAAAAATAAAAATAAAAATAAAAATAAAAATAAAAATAAAAATAAAAATAAAAATAAAAATAAAAATAAAAATAAAAATAAAAATAAAAATAAAAATAAAAATAAAAATAAAAATAAAAATAAAAATAAAAATAAAAATAAAAATAAAAATAAAAATAAAAATAAAAATAAAAATAAAAATAAAAATAAAAATAAAAATAAAAATAAAAATAAAAATAAAAATAAAAATAAAAATAAAAATAAAAATAAAAATAAAAATAAAAATAAAAATAAAAATAAAAATAAAAATAAAAATAAAAATAAAAATAAAAATAAAAATAAAAATAAAAATAAAAATAAAAATAAAAATAAAAATAAAAATAAAAATAAAAATAAAAATAAAAATAAAAATAAAAATAAAAATAAAAATAAAAATAAAAATAAAAATAAAAATAAAAATAAAAATAAAAATAAAAATAAAAATAAAAATAAAAATAAAAATAAAAATAAAAATAAAAATAAAAATAAAAATAAAAATAAAAATAAAAATAAAAATAAAAATAAAAATAAAAATAAAAATAAAAATAAAAATAAAAATAAAAATAAAAATAAAAATAAAAATAAAAATAAAAATAAAAATAAAAATAAAAATAAAAATAAAAATAAAAATAAAAATAAAAATAAAAATAAAAATAAAAATAAAAATAAAAATAAAAATAAAAATAAAAATAAAAATAAAAATAAAAATAAAAATAAAAATAAAAATAAAAATAAAAATAAAAATAAAAATAAAAATAAAAATAAAAATAAAAATAAAAATAAAAATAAAAATAAAAATAAAAATAAAAATAAAAATAAAAATAAAAATAAAAATAAAAATAAAAATAAAAATAAAAATAAAAATAAAAATAAAAATAAAAATAAAAATAAAAATAAAAATAAAAATAAAAATAAAAATAAAAATAAAAATAAAAATAAAAATAAAAATAAAAATAAAAATAAAAATAAAAATAAAAATAAAAATAAAAATAAAAATAAAAATAAAAATAAAAATAAAAATAAAAATAAAAATAAAAATAAAAATAAAAATAAAAATAAAAATAAAAATAAAAATAAAAATAAAAATAAAAATAAAAATAAAAATAAAAATAAAAATAAAAATAAAAATAAAAATAAAAATAAAAATAAAAATAAAAATAAAAATAAAAATAAAAATAAAAATAAAAATAAAAATAAAAATAAAAACAAGTAAGAAGGCGTTAAGTTCGGCCGAGCCGAATTTTATATACCCTCCACTACGGAGTGTATTCCACAGTATTACCAGCAGATGAAAGGATGTCGACTTTACATAGAAGCACAGTACGTATTACGAAAATTGTGATATTTTTATGCACATCACTATAATTGGTTACTATTTCAAACTATAATGTATACTTATGCGCACTGTTTAAAATCGACTACTATATATAAATTAAATGCTGTAATTGTGAAAGTGAACATGCCTAAATATTAGGCGATTTTCAGTCGCCATTAGAAAGAAGCATTTTCAGATACAGGCAAAGTGATAAGAAAAGTATAAATTTTAAAGATATCCCCATTCCCCATATCCCCAGATTCGCCCCATTCCCCGACCAAATGTACAAATTTCGAAAAAACACTTTTTACGAGTCTTCATAGTCAGAATGGATACACCGAATTTCATGATTTCAACTTCAGCGGTTTGGTAGGTTCCAATTTCATCCCTCTTTTTAATTATATCCCTTAAAAGAACGAATTTCGGAAAATCCCTCTATTTTACGTGTTGATGCAATAGAGGGATGTACACACAGAATTTCATGATTCTAGCTGTTGTCGTATCATTGGTACCATATTTTATCCCCTTTTGTCCCATTTCGCCCGCTAAAACTTTTATTTTCTTTGTGGTGCTTCCAAGCTACAATAGGAATGTCCGCAACAAATTTTAACTGTATGAAAATAAGAAATTTAATTAATAAGCCAAGGCTAACAATATTTGTATACTATACATATATAATGGATATAATACTTCAATTCATAAGGTAAATATAAGGGAGCAATCATAAATACCCTAAATATTGGGTGATAGAGAGCGTATTTTCAGCTACAGTCGTTTGGTTGGTTGTATTTCCGTCCTATTTTAATTTCAAAAGTATACATTTTGAAAATACCTTATCTCTCACGTACGCAGTATAAGACAACTTCATGATTCTACCATTTGTTGTCGTAAAAGCAACAAAATAAAGTACGAATTTGTAAAAAAATATTTTACTTGGCTATGCAGTCAGAGGAATGTATACACCGAATTCCATGATTCTATCAGCGGCCATTTTGTTGGTACCATTTTTATCCCCTTTTTCCAATTTTGCCCACTCAAGAGTACGACTATCTAAACTCTGTTTATTTTATTTATCTACATAATTATCGTTTAGTTGGTACTATTTTTATCCCCTGTAGCCATTGTATCCCTTGAAAGTACGAATTTGGAAAAAAACGTTTTATTTTTCGTGTCTACGCAGTCAGAGGAATGTATACTCAGAATTTTATGATTTTAGCTGCGGTCATTTGGTAGGTACTATTTTTATCCCCTTTTTCCATTTGAACCCCAAAAAGTACGTATTTTTGAAAGTTCTTTTATTTACGTGTCTACAGAATCAGAGGAATGTATACATCGAATTTCATTATTCTAGGTGCTGTTGTTAGGTTGGTACTATTTTTATCCCTCTATCCCCATTTAACCCCTTAAATGTACGAATTTAGAAAAAATATTTTTATATTATGTATCTACTCTATTAGAGGAATGTACACGCCAAATTTCGTGTTTCTATCTGTTGTCGTTTGATAGGAACTATTTTTATCCCTTCTCGTCCCATTTCGCCCCCTACAAATAAAAATCACTCTATGGTGCCCTTTTATGCAATAAAGGGGATGCGAATTGCAAATATGAAGTAAAGACAAGCTAATATGTTCAAAAAACATGCTGAAATACTCTAAATATTAGGGGTATTTTCAGTACTCGTGAGGGAAAAATTTTTCCCTCTGGACCGATTTCGTCCACTTTCAATCCCAACTACGATCTACAACCATAAGACACATTTAGGAAAATTTTGAACCTTCTAGCTCATTTCGTTCGGCCGCTATCGTGCTTTCAACAGACAGACGGACAGACGGACATGGCTATATCGTCTTAGAATTTTACCACGACCCAGAATATATATACTTTATGGGGTCTCCGATAAATATTTCAAGGTGTTACAAACGGAATGACAAAGTGAATATACCCCCATCCTGGTGGTGGAGGGTATAATAAATAAAAATCAAAGTATTCGGTAGTTCAAATTTAAAATTTTAAATGGCCCACTCAAATACTGTCTTCGCAGCATTCGTAGAGAGCTCAACACTTTATGGTGGGGATATCATCGAAAGTTTGAGAAAATTTGCATATGGGCATTTCCATGATGTCGAACGTGAACGTGACCATATGCTTAACTTTTCGTTTTCAAGATAATCTAAAAAAACCAAAGCATTCGCACGTGACCAAAACAGAAGTCGTTTTCGTGACCAACAATTCAAACGCCGATTTCAGCGAAACCTGTGGCAATATTTCAATGTGACCCATTTTAGAACGTTGTATACCGATGTCTCTTAAAAATGGCTTTGATTTTATCCGAAAATTATTAATACTTTTTTTGTAATTTAATTTTAAGACCGGTCGAACGTGACATTTTTTTCCATCATGGTATTTATGTTGTTTCAGTTGCAATTTTTACGAAATTATAGATAATATACATTTTTTGTAATCCACAGAAGTATTCAATGTATTCATTCTCAAATAATAACAGCAAAAAAGAAAATTTTGTTTTTCAATTTATTATTTTGAAATTTTAGCTGATCTTCTTTCAACTTTCTCACCGCTATTTTAAGCTCTCTTTACTTTTTTGCCTCCGTTTCTGCTAATAAATAAATTACAAAAGTATTTTTTTACAAAAATAAATTATTGAAGTAAGATTTTTTTTTTAATTTTCACACTTAAGATGTCGCACGTGACCAACTTTAATGAAGTACCAAGGTCACAAATTTTCTCATTTTCCAGTAATGTTTATTTTTATTTAAATTGTATAAAAATCTCTGTTTGTACTCAAAATTTTATGATCTTTCTGCATGTACTTTGGACACAGTAGCAACAAATGTTGTTTTTCCATGTCGAACGTGACATCGAAATATGTGATAATGCAAAGCAAAAAGATACAGTTAATAGCAGTCGTATAACTTCGTATCCTTTCTTTTCTGACTCTTTGTACTCCCTGAAAGATTTTAGACAGCAAAAGTCAAAGTGTAATGTCTCTATTTAAGAACTTTTATCAAAACAAAATAAGCAAGAGAAATATTCACTCGCGCGACTTTGCATCAAATATCTCAAGATAGGATATGAATTAAAGTAAAATTTGTTTACATAAGTTAAATTTGATTATTTCTCTATACAAATATAATAAAACAAAGCGTTTACAAGAACTTTTAATTTTTTGGTCTTGGTGGACCTTTCTGCGGAAATGCCCATATATTATATGAGTTTGCATATGAGTTTTGCACACTCTGATGCAAAATTTGTAAAATTTTCGCTAATAAATATTTTTTGTTGTTTGATTAGTGATCGATTGATTACTTTTGCATAGTTGGTAGAAGTCTCTGGTGCACTTATCCAGTTGACGCCGACTGTAAGTACTACTGCCACGCATTGTTTCTGTGCGTGTGTGGATGTGCTTGCCATAAAAGCTTTAAGGATGTTCGCATAGAGGTTTCTAAGATTGAATTTTCGTTTGTGTTGTGTTTGTTTTTTGGATGGTTGGATGGTTCGTTGGTTGGCTGGCTGGCTGGTTGACTGTTGTGAGTAGCATTAAAGGCTTAAATTACACGCACACTCACGGCTAATTTCAGCCTCGTTTTGTATTGCCCTTACACTCCCTAATGGTTGTTTGGATGTGTATGAGTGTGTGTGTGGCTACGGCTGGATGGGATTTAGTAATTTTTAATGTACATTTTTAATATACTTCTGTGTATAATGTTCGGCGTGTTAATTTGTCAGACATTTGAAACCGTATCTTTTCATAATTCCAAATGGGCTGTGTACCTTGAATTGGATTGGGGAGGGAGGGTGGTGGGTTGCCTCTAATTTGTTGCCTAATTAAAATTTATACCAATTCAATTATAAATTTATCCACTTAATTTGAATGTGAAGTTAATGATCTTCTTTTTCCCATTTCGGCAGTTTGAAGACATTAGTGGCAAGTGCCAACAACACCTTTAATAATTTTCATAAAATTAGCCAAGAATTTCATAATATGGAATCTATTGGGGTTATAAAAACGATTTCAACAATAAACAACAATAGTAGGCAAACAACTAAACAACTACTTTATGTCAGGGATTTTTGAATATTCTGGCGTACTGCACAATGACAAAGCAAAAACTCCATCTTGAATCTTTATTATACCCTCCACCTCCAGGATGGGGGTATACTAACTTTGTTATTCCGTTTGTAACACCTTGAAATATCGACCTGAGACCCTACAAAGTATATATATTGTTGATCGTCATAAAATTCTAAGACGATCTTGCCATGTCCGTCCGTCTGTTGAAAGCACGCTAGCATCTAAACGAAAAGAGTTAGAACGTTCAAATTTTCTATAAATGCGTCTTATAGTCGTAGATCGGTTGGGATTTAAATGGGGCGAAATCGGCCCTCACAAGGACTAAAAATACCCATAATAATACCTAATATTTTAGCGTATTTAAGCATGTTTTTTGAATATGTCTGTTTATATTTGCTTGATATTTGGTATGCGCATTCCCCTTATAGCAAAAACGTGCACCATAAACTGATTCTTATTTGTAGGGGGTGAACTGGGGCAAAAAGGGATAAAAATGGTACATGTTAAACGACAACAGCTAGAAACACATTCCTCTAATTGAGTAGATACATAATATAAAAGCATTTTTTCCAAATTCATACTTTTAAGGGGTAAAATGGGAATAGAGGGATAAAAATGGTACCAACCAAACGGCTGTACCTAGAATAATGAAATTCGGTGTACACATTCCTCTGATTGCATAGATAAGTAAAATACACGTAATTTTCAAAATTCGTACTTTTTGGGGTTGAAATGAAAAACGGGGATAAAAATAGTACCAATCTAATGACCGCAGCTAGAGTCATGAAATTCGGAGTATACATTTCTCTGAGTGTGTAGACAGGGATAATAAACTGATTTTTCGAAATTCGTACTTTTTGGGGTTAAAATGAAAAAAGGGATACAAATAGTACCAATCAAATGACCGCAGCTAGAGTCATAAAATTCGGAGTATACATTCTTCTGACTGCGTAGACACGGAAAATAGACGAATTTTTCGATATTAGTACTTTCAACGGATACAATGGTACAGAGGGATAAAAAAAGTACCAACTAAACGACTACAGCTAGAATGATGAAATTCTAATTGCGTAGAAACGTCAAGGGGGTAAAAATGGTACCAACCAAATGGGCGCAGCTGGAATCATGGAATTTGGTGTATACATTCCTCTGCCTGCATAGACACGCAAAATAAAAAGTTTTTTTTTCCAAATTCGTACTTTTTCTTTTACGACAAAAATTGGTTGAATCATGAAGTTAGGTTATTCTACACTATCTACGACTGATAATGGATTTTCAAAATTTGTACTTTTGGAATTAAAATAGAATGGAAATACAACCAACCAGTATTTATTGCTTTGAAAATATTTTTGAAAATATAAATATAAGAATATTTATTATACACTCCACGAGAGTATTATGTCTTTGTGCATTTGTTTGTAACACCCAAAAGGAAACGTGATAGACCCATTGTTAATTATACCGATCGTCTTAGAATCACTTTCTGAGTCGATTTAGCAATGTCCGTCTGTCTGTCTGTCTGTCTGTCTGTCTTTTTTTTTTTTTTTTTTTTTTTTTGGAGGTGGAAACCTTCGATAGGTCCCAACCGAGCGGAAGGGTATGTCGGATTCTTACCGACTAAAACCACCTCCATCGTAATCCCCGCTTCCCACGGTACTGCCGTTCGGTATTACTTCGTGGGGGGGTCATCTGCCGATGCTTCTTTTCATTGCGGCTGCTCTCTCCTCGTGGCCTTCCGCACCGCCTCTGCCACCCTTAACCTCTCATTTACGTATGTTATGAAGTTGGATACTGCTTCCCACTCACGTTCGGATCTCAGCATTGTGTCAACTATATTGCCGACTGTGAGACATCGTCCTACTTCTTCTTCAGTTCTTGCCCTCTCTTCCGCAAACCTACTACAATCTAAAACAGCATGTTTCGCGTTTTCCTCCTCTCCTGGGCAGTTTGGACACGTTGAAGAGTCGTCGTGTCCAAACCTATATAGGTAACTTCTATATCCTCCGTGACCCGTGAGGAATTGGGTCAGGTTGTAGTTGATCTCCCCGTGGGCTCGATTTATCCACTTGCTTATGTCGGGGATAAGCTGATATGTCCATCGTCCATTTGGCGAGCTATGCCACCTTATCTGCCAGCTCTGCAGAGACCTTTCTTGCTCCATCTGTCGTATTTTCTTTTTTGGAATCTCGGGGTTACTCCTTTGTTTTTCGCAGATAGCAGCAAGTTCCTTTGCAGCTATGTCAATGGGGGTAACTCCTGCAACTACGCTAGCTGCTTCTAGCGAAATTGTCCGATATCCGCTGGAGATCCGGAGACAGCTTCTTCGAAATATAGATTTAACGTCCTTGCTGACCACTCCTTTGATTGTGTTCGCCCATACCGGAGCTCCATACAGGATGACTGAGCTGGTCACCCGAGAGATTAACATCCTTCGGCTCTGCCGGGGGCCACCTATGTTTGGCATCATCCTGGCCAAGGCATTCTCCACATTGGTCGCTTTCTTGCACGTATATTCCATATGTTGCTTGAATTTTAAGCGATTATCAATCATGACGCCAAGATACTTAATGCTGTCTTTTGAGCATATTTCGCATTCACCAACCTGTAGTCTCAGTGTTTCTTTGCTTCTTTTTCCGCTTATTAGCACCGCTTCCGTTTTATGCACTGCTAGGTCTAGGTTGACCGATTCAAGCCACTGCTTTATATTTTGTATGGCTTCATTTGCGTATAATTGGACGTCTGTCAAATTTCGCGCTTGGACAACGACGGCTATGTCATCCGCAAATCCCACTATTGTCGCTTCCTCCGGTACCTTCAGTCTGAACACACAATCATACATGGTGTTCCACAGTAGTGGTCCCAATACGGAACCTTGGGGTACGCCTGCTGTGACACTATAGGTCTTTGCACCGTCGTCTGTGTCGTACCACAAAGTTCTCTCCGAGAAATAATCGCTTATGATTCTCAGCAAGTATTCTGGCACATGCAGCTTCTGTAGTGATGACATTATGTGGTTCCATCTAGCCGAATTAAAGGCATTCTTAATGTCTAAGGTTATTACAGCACAGTATTTCCTTAATGCGCCCTTGCCTTGGATAGCTTTTTTTGCCATGTTAACCACTAAGTTTATAGCGTCCAATGTTGATCTTGCTTTCCTGAAACCATATTGTCTCTGAGACAGCCCATCGGCTTCCTCGATTGCGGTTAGTAGTCTGTTATAGATTACTCTTTCTAGGCACTTGCCAATTGTGTCCAATAGACATATTGGTCTATATGCCTGGGGTTCTCCGAGTTTTTTTCCAGGCTTTGGGATCAGGATTAGCTTTTGTCTTTTCCATATTTTTGGAAAAATGCCACTCTTCAAGTTTTCATTGAATAAATCAGCAAAAAGTTGGGGTCTTGACTTTATTGCTATCTTTAGTGCAGCATTGGGAATACAGTCCATCCCTGGAGCTTTGTTGGTTCCGAATTTGGTGCATAACTCCAAGATTTCGCTCACGGTTACCTCTGGTGGCGCTGGGATCTGCTGACTTATTAGGGGGACTGAAGGGGGCTCCCCGTGTGGAAAGAGTGCAGCAACTATTTTATAGATCAGCTCCGGGCACGTTACTTGGCTTGTCGTTTTCCCCTTTATTCTTGACATTACAACTCGGTATGCGTTACCCCATGGATTGGAGTCAGCCTCTTTGCATAGTTGTTTGAAGCAATTTGCTTTGCTTTCGTTTATGGCCTTCTGGAGGGAGCTTCTCGCATTGTGGTAGTTTTCCTTTCTGGTAAGGAAGTCAGGTCGTCCCCTGCCCCTTTGGTATCGTCGCCTAGCTTTTAAGCACACATTCCTTAGGTCCGCTATGTTTCCATTCCACCAGTAGTTTTCTTTTCTTCTTAATGTCTGTCGTCTTCTTGGCATTGATGCGTCACACGCAATTTTCAATGCTTGAAGTATACTTTCAGCTGTGATATCTACCATATGTTGATTAGAGAATACTTCCACAAAGGTTTCTCTATCTAGTTTGTCCTTTGCCCAGCCGATGCATGTACTATTAGCACTCGCGACCGATTTTGACCTAGGCCCCTTTTCTATTGTAAATACGATTGCTTGATGATCACTGTGAGTATAGCATTCGCTAACGTGCCATTCCAGGTTTTTAAGTAGACTGGAGCTTACGAATGTGAGGTCAACGATTGACCCATAGCCAGCTCTTACGAATGTATGAACATCTCCTTTGTTTGCTAGCACAACATCTAGTTGTGATAATGCTTCCAGGAGTGATCTTCCTCTCTCATTCGTTGTTTTGCACCCCCAATCTACTGCCCATGCATTAAAGTCTCCTCCAATGACCATTGGAGAGTGGTGTATTGCATCCCTCACAAGGTTATCGATTATTATCCTGAATTCATCTATGTGTATATTCGGCGATATATAGACGCTATAGATGTTAACACCTCCGATCTTAGCTCTCGCAAATCCTCTTTGTGTTTGGTACATGCTCTCCTGTATTGACAAATGTCCACAGGCCCAAACTGCCGCTCTGTTGGATGAGTCGATTTCCCATTCGATTTTCTCTCGGTTCCTATATGGTTCGCTTATAATGGCTACATCTATTTTTTGCTCGGAGATGGTTTGCGCTAAGAGGTCTTGCGCTGCTGCACAATGATTTAAGTTTAACTGTACAAATCTCATTTGGATCTGATACTCAGCGCCTTTCTAAACACTGGACACTTATAGCTTCCTGCTATGTGTTTCAGATCTTCCCCTCCATTTGTTTTGCACAGCATGCAATTGGCCTCGCCACTGCAGTCTTTCGCAAAATGTCCTGCCACCCCACATTTTCGGCAGTATGTAGACCTGTCTGTCTCCGCCGTACATTGTCTGGCCAAGTGTCCAAATTCTAGGCATCTAAAACATTTTGTCACCGTAACTGTCTCCCTAAGTAGACACACCGATCAGCCAATTTTAATCTTCCGCATGTCCAGCGCCTTTTGTGCAGCTTCGGTAGGAAGGCTTATTTTCGCGGTTTGGGTACTTCCGAAGGATTTTCTGATTGATTTCACAATGGATTCATCTAGGTCAGGCTTGCCAAGAGCTTTCTGAAAAGCTTCACATATCTCCGATTTTGTCGTTATATCGTCCATACCTTTACATTCTATAACGGTTTCGCTTTTGCGCGTGTTCACTTTAGCACTTCCTCCGAGAGACGTTTCAATTTTTTATTGAATTCTTCCGCCATGCACCCGTTAGTGGTATTTAGCTCAAGAATTAAATCTCCCTTTTGGGATCTTCTAATTTGTTTAACTTCTTCTCCAATGTCTACTAGTTGCGGATCTGTTTTCAGCTTCCGTAAGATATCCGCATAGGTGAATTCCCCGTTGGCTGATATCACTACCATATCCGGTTTGGGTTTTCGCGATCTCGCCTTCTTTTTCTTTACTGTTCTCCATTTGTTCAGCGGGTTTATAACTTCACTTGATACAGGGTCTTCCGACATTTTCTTCTCCATCGTACCAACAACCGCCTTTTCTCGTATATCTGACTGTTTTGTTCTTTTTGGCGTCTCATTGTTAGGTGATTGCTCCACCATATCCCTTCCTCGTTTCGCCTCCCTCTTATTGGGCCAAATTTTTGGAGATGTCTGCGTACTGCTTTCTTTTTGTGTGGGCTTCTCTTTCTGGTTGTCGTTGCTCCGTTTGTCACGAACTTTATTATATGTGATCCTTATTTGTCTCACTTGGTCTTTTATAGCGTGGTGGACATTGTTTCGGCACTTGACGTAGTCCATGAGGTCGACTATGAGCTTTCCTAATTCGGCAAAATAATCCTCGTTGTGGTTAGGTTTATTTTCGACTTTACTGCTCATCTCCTGAGATTGGGTTGTTTCAACGTTTGCGGTCTCCGTCGGCTTAGGCCCCGATGGGGGTGTTCTCTTGATCACAGAGCTCCTGTTAAATGGGGAGTACTCCATTTGTTTCGTGTTGCTTGTAGCATTTTGTGTTACCCCAGCCAAGCCTACCGGGGTACCATTGCAGTCGCTGGATATCGACGACTGGTAGCCTGCTCGCGCACTACCCAAAGTCGCCGGCACTGGGGTCATTACTCCCTGCACCGTAGCTAAATTTCCTCTCTCTGACTTTTCCATATTTGTTTTTATTATCCGGGATCCTACCCGTAGCGTTTTAGTCCTAGCCGCCAGGAATCCAACAGCCGCCCCTGACATGGGGAACAGACGCTGACCAGATAGCCGCCCACTGTGGGTCAGTCGCTTCTGGATTTCAATGAACTAAGGAAACCGCGGAGGCGTCACTCTCCTATTTACATCTCTCTTGAGAGCATCCCTGCGGGGAGATACTTAGTTAGTGGCGGTATCCTCTCGCCACGTCACGGAGTCGTTTTCGGGACTTTGCACCTTTTTATAGTGCTCCCTCGGACTCTGCCGCTCTTGGTCGGGGACTGCTTATTAATCACAGCGAACCTACATATCTGCAGGCCGTCCGGCTATCCGCCACCTGCCGACCCCCATAGTAGCCTGAGCTAAGCCCTATGTCTGTCTGTCTGTCTGTATGTCTGTCTGTCTGTCTGTCTGTCTGTCTGTCTGTCCGTCCGTCCATCTAATCTTGTAATCACGATACAGGTCGCAATTGTAGACAGAACCAAATGAAACTTTGCACAACGATGTTTTTCGGGATAAGGACGAACGCTATTTAATTTGAAGAAAATCGGTTCAGATTTAGATACAGCCCCCATACGAATTTCACTCCCGATTTGACTCTTTTCACTCTAGATACCACATATTACAACAGATTTTCTTTAAAATTGGCAAAACATCTTATATTGTAACTAGAAACACCTGTGGTAAAAATGTGTTAGATCTGTCAGATTTATATATAGCTCCCATACAAATTTCGCTCCCGATTTGACTTTTTCTGCACTAGAAACCACATAATGTATCAGATTGTCTTCAGATTTGGTAAAACATCTTACATTTCCACTAGAAACACCCATGGTGAATATCGGTCAGATCGGTTCAGATTTATATATAGCTCCCATACAAATTTCGCTCCCGATTTGACTTTTTCCGCTCTAGAAACCACATATTGTATCAGATTGTCTTCAGATTTGGCAAAACATCTTATATTTAAACTAAGAACATCTATGGTGAAAATAGGTCAAATCGGTTCAGATTTAGATATAGCCCCCATATAAATGTCGCTCCCGATTTGACTTTTTCCGCTTTAAATGCCACATATTCTAATCGATTTTCTTTAAATTTGGCACAACATCTTGTAATCTAACTAGAAACACCTGTGGCTAAAGAGATTTCAGATTTAGATATAGGCCCCATACAAATGTCGCTCCCGATTTGAATTTTGCGCTCTAAAAAACCATATATTGTACCCGATTTTCTTTAAATTTGGGATAACGTCTTATAATCCAACTAGAAACACTATGCAGAAATTGGGTAAGATCGGTTCAGATTTAGATATAGCCCCCATACAAATGTCGCTCCCGATTTGACTTTTGCCGCTTTAATAGCCACATATTGTGCTCGATTCTCTTTAAATTTCGCACAACATCTTATAATCTGACTAAACAAAACTATGGTGAAAGTGGGTAAGATCGGTTCAGATTTAAATATAGCCCAAATTCAAATGTTGCTCCCATAAGTTTAACCGATTTTGGCCAAACTATACATTTTATATTTCACCTATTTCGTTCCAGGTTTCAATATATCCTCATACAAATGTCCTTTCCGATATAACATTTTTTGTCAAACACATACATTTACAGGATACAAAAAACCTTCCCGTTTTCACTTTTTCACCGAATTGAATTGTATTCGGATAGAAAGTGGAGTGTATCATAGAGTCGGGCCCGCCCGACTTTAGCCTTTCCTTACTGGTTTTTTGAATTGACTTATTGGTAGCATTACCTTATAAGCTTGGTTTGAAATAATTAAAATATTATATTTATTTATAAAATTAATTTTTCAATATTTGTATTTGTTTTGGTTTGGCTAAAATAAAAAATATATTTTCCTGTAATATTACTGCACTTCTACGAAAACCGACAACCTCTGTGGAATGCAATCCATGGTGGAAGCCATGCAAGCCATTTTTACTTGTTTTTATGTTCCACTCTTTAATATTTCAGCTGAAGATAGAGATTTGGAGAATTTTCCAAAATTCCTTAGGGCCAGAGGAATCTAAGGCTTAACCCTTTCATGCCCAATGTTGCTTATATCTTCAACTTCGTTAATTCGTTTAGAATTTCTTCTTATTTTTATAAGATTTCTTTGTGTTCAAGAAAAACTGTCTTTGCTATTCGAAGTGACACAGATTAGAGATTATTAAAATGAAAAAAACATTTCGAAGTATTATTTTTATTTAACCGATATCTGCAGTATAATGATTTAGAGAAACATGTCTTGCATGAATTAGAACCTTGTAATAAGTTAAATCTTGAGTGCTATGTAAACAAATCGGGAAGAACATATGAGCGGTGGCTACATCTTTGCGTTATGCTCCACTTTTACTGAAAGTGTGAAATAGAATCTGATGTGGAAAATACGTCTAAATCGCATCGGAGGCCTATTTGGGTGAGGTCTACATCAGAACAAGGTGGCAATATGAAAACATGGTCCACTTTAACAGCAGGTGTTCCCATGTTTTCAAAATCGTTTAGTTCACAGTCGGATTGACGCAGGGACGAACTATTAGCCATAATATTTTTTTGAAGCATCCATCAGTTTTTGTTTATGAAAAGTTAAAAAAAACTTGTTAAAAGTAACAAAAAACAAGTGAAGAAAGGATAAAGTTGGGCGGGCCGACTATATGATACCCTCCACATTCTACATTACAATTGATTTCGGGAAAAGTGATATAGGGAACGATTTTTGTATGGGAAATTTGTACTTGAGCTGTATATAAACCTGAAACGATCTAACTCACTTTTACCATATATGTTTCTAGTTTAATTATTACATACATTTGTGTATGTACGCAGTGATTTAGTAATAAATATAAAACAAGTAAGGAAAGGCTAAAATCGGTCGGGGTCGACTATATGGGTATCATTCGCTTTCTACACCACTGCAACTCAATTCGGTGGGGGTTTTGGAAAGTGTCCTATATAATGGACCGATGACACCCTCTTTCACAGTGTATGTCGAAATAAAAACAAGTAGGAGATAACAATTTAAATTTTAATTATGGATGGTGAACACATCAATTTTTTCGTGTCCCAGCTTAATGTCCAATACTCTTTGAAATAGCAATGCGATATCACTTGTAAAGCCTAGGTTTTAATGAAAATTGGATGGCCAATGGGGTCTATTTGAAAATATTGACTCATAAGGTTCATATTACGGTACGGTGGCTATTGAAATATAACATGATCAATCGGACAACAACTGCGACCTGAAGTTTGCGAACAAGCTTAAGATGGACTGCAGAAGGGCAAACTGATGTTAGGTTTTTTATTGGACTTCAATTCGTAAAATTATGAGAGATATGAACTGGAATTACCAAATCTTGTATTTTGCAAAAATAGTATTACCAGAAACTTCAATAACTCAGTCAATTACTAACGGATTTCTAAAAACAAAACGGCATTTTACTCCTTACTCAATAAGTCATTTACATAAATATATTAGTGGTACTGTTACCAAACAAATAGTGTGCAAAAAATGCTAAAGTAGAAAAAATGGCTAAAAATTGTTTAGAAAATGTGTTTTCTATACAAAATCACTACAGATTCTTAAGTTCTCCGATTTTAATGTTTAAATTTCAATGACTCAATTATCAAATCAATGATAATTTTTCCAATAGTTCATAAACACAAGGTATAAAAACAATGAAAAATACAAGAAAAAATAGGTAATGGAAGGATTTTATACCCTCCAGGATGGGGTATATTCACTTTGTCATTCCGTTTGTAACACCTTGAATTCAACGGAGACCACATAAAGTATATAGTAGTCTGCGGTCGTGGTAAAATTCTAAGACGATTTAGCCAGTGTCCGTCCGTCCGTCCGTCTGGTGAAAGCACGCTAGTATCTAAACGAAAGGAGCTAGAACGTTCAAATTTTCCATAAATGAGTCTTATAGTCGTAGATCGGTTGGGATTGAAACGGGGCAAAATCGGCAAAAAGGGAAAAAAATTTCCCTCACAAGGACTGAAAATACCCCTAATATTTAGAATATTTCAGCATGTTTTTTGAACATATTAGCTTGTATTTACTTAATATTTGCAATGCGCATTCCCTTTATAGCATAAAAGGGCATCATAGAGTAGGGGGCGAAATGAGACAAAAAGGGATAACAATGGTACCTATCAAATGACAACAGATAGAAACACGAGATTTGCCGTGTACATTCCTATAATAGTATTTTTTCTAAATTCGTACTTTTAAGGGGTTAAATGTGGATAGAGGGATAAAAATAGTACCATAGCACCTAGAATAATGAAATTCGATATATACATTTCTCTGATTGCGTAGACACGTAAAGTAAATGAACTTTCCAAAATTTGTACTTTTTGGGGTTCAAATGGAAAAAGGGGATACAAATAGTACCTACCAAATGACAGCAGCTAGAATCATGAAATTCGGAGTATACATTCCTCTGACTGCGTAGACACGAAAAATAAAACGTTTTTTTTCCAAATTCGTACTATCAAGGGATACATTGGCTACAGGGGATAAAAATAGTACCAACTAAACGAATACAGCTAGAATGATGAAAATCATTGAGTACGTCCCTCTAATTGTGTAGATACGTAAAATAAAGAGATTTTAGATAGTCGTACTCTTGAGGGGGCAAAATTGGAAAAAGGGGATAAAAATGGTACCAACAAAATGGCCGCTGATAGAATCATGGAATTCGGTGTATACATTCCTCTGACTGCATAGCCACGTAAAATATTTTTTTCCAAATTCGTACTTTATTTTGTTGTTTTTACGACAAAAAATGGTAGAATCATGCGTACGTGAGAGATAAGGTATTTTTAAAATTTATACTTTTGAAATTAAAATAGGCTGGAAATACAACCAACCAAACGACTGTAGCTGAAAATACACTCTCTACCCCTCAATATTTAGGGTATTTATGATTGCTCCCTTATATTTACTTTATGAATTGAAGTATTATATCCATTATAAAGAGTGATTTTTTTCAGGTTAGGATTTTCATGCATTAGTATTTGACAGATCACGTGGGATTTCAGACATGGTGTCAAAGAGAAAGATGCTCAGTATGCTTTGACATTTCATCATGAATAGACTTACTAACGAGCAACGCTTGCAAATCATTGAATTTTATTATCAAAATGCGTGCTCTGTTAAGAAAGTTCAGAAAGAAAGAAATTGTGTTCAGCGACGAAGCTCATTTTTGGCTCAATGGGTACGTAAATAGGCAGAATTGTCGATTTTGGAGTGAATATCAGCCAGAAGCATTGCAAGAGCTACCAATGCATCCAGAAAAAGTCACAGTTTGGTGCGGTTTATGGGCTGGTGGCATCATTGGACCGTACTTCTTCAAAGATGATGCGAATCGTAACGTAACTGTGAATGGTGAGCGCTACCGTGAGATGATATCCAACTTTTTTTTGCCCAAAATGGAAGAACTGAACTTGGTTGACATGTGGTTTCAACAAGATGGCGCTACATGCCACACAGCTCGCGATTCTATGGCCATTTTGAGGGAAAACTTCGGAGAACAATTCATCTCAAGAAATGGACCGGTAAGTTGGCCACCAAGATCATGCGATTTGACGCCTTTAGACTATTTTTTGTGGGGCTACGTCAAGTCTAAAGTCTAAAGAAATAAGCCAGCAACTATTCCAGCTTTGGAAGACAACATTTCCGAAGAAATTCGGGCTATTCCGGCCGAAATGCTCGAAAAAGTTGCCCAAAATTGGACTTTCCGAATGGACCACCTAAGACGCAGCCGCGGTCAACATTTAAATGAAATTATCTTCAAAAAGTAAATGTCATGGACCAATCTAACGTTTCAAATAAAGAACCGATGAGATTTTGCAAATTTTATGCGTTTTTTTAAAAAAAAAGTTATCAAGCTCTTAAAAAATCACTATATGAAAAAATGCTGTAAGTTAATGTCTGAGAGAATTCTTATGGTCAGAGTTGTATTGTGGAATTGTATGAGGATTATTTTTGTGGAAGATCTTAACCCTCTAACTGGTCTCTTTATGGGTCAATTTTACCCTTTTTTCGAGAAAATCAAAAAATATCCTTTAAAAAAGGACATTTAAGGACTAAAATATTCTACGAAAATGTTTGCCGGAAAATTTCAGTGGGGGTCACCAAAGACACCATTGTTGTAAATAAAGCTCTTTACGATTAATTGGCAAAATTACACGCCAACTACTATAAAAAAATTATAATTTTGTTTTAATAGTGGTTTATTATAGTATGTACATATTTATTTTTTTGCTTCAAATTTTCGAGTAAAAGGGAATTGGGAAATAGCAGTAGTAGTATGACAATGGATTAAAGATTAAACTTAATATGCTTTCCTGTATTTAGCTTGACGTGAATGTTCCGATGGGTCAATGTTTCTGTACAAGCCCCATACGTATTCAGCAAGCATTACACTTTGGGACTTCCCTTTGAATCTTTCTTCCAATACCTTTATATCCTGATGAAACCTTTCACCGTGTTCATCTGAAACCGCTCCAAGGTTTTCTTTAAAGAAATTGAGATGAGAGTGCAGAAAATGCAGCTTTAGTGACATCTTAACGCCAATATTGTTAAAACCGATTAGCATGCTTTCAATATTTTCTGCATAGTTTTGTGCTTTTGAGTTTCCAAGGAATTCTGATATAACCAGCTGCATAAAGTCAAATGCTGTCTTTTGCATATCCGACAGATGACCATAAAATTCTTCATCTTGTAATAATTTTCTTATATCGGGTCCAACGAGCATTCCTAGAAAAGGTAATTTACATTAAATGAAATAAATTAGTTCTTAAAACCGTATTTTACCTTCTTTTAATTTTGCTTCAGATAATCTGGGGAAAATTGTTTGAATGCGTTTGAAAGCATTTCCTTGTGTATTTAAGCTTTTAATAAAATTTTTCACCACGCCCAACTTAATATGCAGCGGTGGAAGTATGACCTTATCTTTTGGGACAAGGGATTCATGGATTACATTTAAGTCACCAATAATATTTTCTTTACGTTCTTCGAAATATTTAATATGATAATGGCTGCTGGTAGCACGTGAATCCCATATACAAAGAAAACACATATATTTTGTGTATCCTGTTTGCATGCCAGTCAATATTGCAATCATTTTGAAGTCTGCGCATACTTCCCACTTATATTTATAGTATTCAATTTTATTTAAGAGATTTGAAATATTTGCGTATGTTTCCTCCTTTTTTGTGGAATACGCAACCGGTATTGATGGATGCTGATTTCCATTGTGCAGTAAAACTGCTTTTAAGCTGTGTTTTGAACTATCTATAAATAGTCGCCAAGCGAAAGAGTCCAGTGGAAGCTTTAGATATTTTAGAACCTCTTCAATACTGCAACAGTATACAAGTTCTTCTGACTTTTTGAAATAACTTTCCAGATCGGCGTGTCTTTTTCTTGGAAATGTAACTTTTACATCGGCTTTTATCAAATTCCTGTTTTTCAATCTGGAACATAATATTTCAGCTTTCTCTTTTGTTAGTCCTAAATCTCTTACAAGATCTTCAAAATAAGCTTGGTCTATAATATTAGGACATATGTTTAAACCATCAAGAGGCAAGTAACTTATATCTGATATGTTTTCAACCGCCGCTGTAATTTCTGTATTGGCGTATGTCATATTGGCCGAAAATGTATGTGTAGGCGGTTGAGGCACCGGAACACCTTCACAGCGCACTTCTGGTAAAATGACATTATTTGTTGCTTCGTATATCATTATCGCGTAGTGCCTTTGGCTTCTGCCAAATTTGTAATTTACGCAGAAATAGCATGTATCTGATTTGTGACCTTCAGGTTCAATCCATGTCATAGACGCAGAAAATGGTAGCGCCTTAGTACCGCCTTTGTACCAGGTCAAAAGACCACTTTCGCAAGTAGTACATACAGTTTTTGGTATCCAAGCTTCAGGAAAAAATCGTATTCCAAAGAAAAGAAAATATGGTTCTTCAATTATAGGGAATATCTTTCTTCTGTTTTGATGGTGCGTAAAATGTCCACAAATAAAACAAAACCAATCTCTGAATTTGCAAACAGAATCCGCCATGCTTATTTAAGCTTTAAATTTTCTTTTTTATATTAATTTTAGTAAAAATCACACCCGATATGTACTGCTTAGTAGCTCAATTATGCTTGATTTTTCTCTTTTATTTATTATTATTAATTTTAATAAATATCACACCCGATTTTTAAGTCACAGCTGACTAGACGCGAGAACTCAGTGTTGACGCCGTTTTTACCTGTTTTGTATATGTTGGCGTGTAATTTTTCCAATTAATCGTAAAGAGCTTTATTTACAACAATGGTGTATTTGGTGACCCCCACTGAAATTTTCCGGCAAACATTTTCGTAGAATATTTTAATCCTTAAATGTCCTTTTTTAAAGGATATTTTTTAATTTTCTCGAAAAAAGGGTCAAATTGACCCATAAAGAGACCAGCTAGAGGGTTAAGATCTTCCACAAAAATAATCCTCATACAATTCCACAATACAACTCTGACCATAAGAATTCTCTCAGACATTAACTTACAGCGTTTTTTTTCATATAGTATAATGCTCCCTTCGACCAAAAAATGAAAACTTTGACCCACTGTAAAAAAAAACTCAGACGTGCTGGACCATAAGTTTGTTCTACAAAAATTATCTACCTAACATACCCTTTCAGAATTATGGGGTCGCTATTCTGTTCCATTCAAAAAGTCTTAATTTGTTGGACAGTGTTATTACTCTGACTGTCTAGAGGCGCAACATAAAGGGTTTTTTTTGGAGTTTTCAGATTTTTAATACACTCGTATATTGTATAAGTATTGTTTTGACTATATACAAATTTTTGTAGTCTCTATCAATTATATATTTTTCTTACATTTCACCGATGAAACATCAAAATATAGTGAAAACATTGAACATAAGTGGTATTTTGTAATAGTTAACAAATAACAAAGTTAACAATTTGCGTCAAAATATAATAATTTTCCTAATAGGCGTAGAAGTGCAAAGTCTATGTACACTAATCTCCCAGTAATACGGTAGAATTCACTCCATGATGGAGGGTATATGCGATTCGGGTCGGTCGAAATTATCACAATTTTAGATGTATAAATTAAGTTTAAACAAACAAGTTTTAAACTAGTGCAGTGAACTCAATTAGTGATTCCCGGAATCTTGGCTTAATACAAATTTTGTCGATTTCTCCCATTTCTTTGAGTTGCAAACTTTTTGCCATGAAACTAAATTATATTCCTCTCGAAATAAGTAATATTACTTTGCCAAATTTAAAAGAAACTTCAACTGAAAGGGAAATCGAAATCGAAAACATGTCAGATAAAAATACATAGAAATCATGTATTGTGTTACAGCAAAAAGCAAACTCTTTTGTGGAGCGTTTTCATGTGTTGCCGTTCTCTGCTTGATTGTTGCCGTGGTTTAGGTTTCTTCGAACAGAGAACTTCTTTATGCCAGACCAGAAAATTGTATTTCAAACAAATTCATTGAAGTATAAATTCAAAGGGACACTTCAGCAGATGTGATGCGCTTCTTCGCATATGTCTGCATTCGCTTGCCTTGAGTATACTCGGGAGCGATGTGATGGCACTGGCTTGAATGAAGTATATCAAAATCAGACAAGAGCAGTATTTGTTGGTGGCACTAGAACTTAGAAATATTATTCATATTATTTGAAACAAATAGCAAAACATATTGTCGTTATAAGTTCATTTACTAGAAGTAGGATTGTATTTTTTAATTCAAATTAAAAAATATTTACTAGATTGTGTGGACGGTGGGGATGAAATTGAGGCAAAACGGGACAAAAAGGACATCAATCAAACGACAACAGCTACAAATATGAAATTTGGTGTATACATCCTTCAAAATGCGTAGACTAGTGTAATAAAGGGATATTTATAATTTCGTACTTTTAAGGGGTAAAGAATGATGAAAGTGGTACTAACCAAAAGCTAAAAAATATAAAAAAGACTCAACAAAAATTTTTTTGCAAATCAGACATAGACACGTTCTAGTCTTACACAAACCTAATTTTTGGAAAAAAAACTGAAATTTCGGTATTTCAATGGATAAATGGGAGGCAAACTGCACATAAGCTATTACAATACCTCCGTGCGACACGATAATCCTGCTAAGAACGAGACTATCTAGAACTGAAACTATAGGTCACTAATAGCAAAACTGCATACTCAGTTTTTTTATTTCGAGGTCGTTTGTTCTTTTTAGAGGACTTTTATTTTCCAAAGGATATAGTTGTTTTAATAATTTAGTTTCGTACTTGGGCGTGCCATAGAATGGCATCAAATGAAAGAGAAGAATATTTTTAAAAATACTTCAAATTTCATGTTTCTATCTGAATTATTTTAGCATTTAACAACCATTTCAATTATTTCCTTCGTCTACCCATTGAAAGAACGAAATATCAAATTTTTTAAAAAAGCTTTGCATAAGAGTAGAATATGTTTACGATGCAAATGTCTCCATATGTCAGTTGTTATTTCACATTTAAATAATTGAAAACAAGTAAGGAAAGGATAAAGTCGGGCGGGGCCGACTATATGATACACTCCACTTTCTATCCGAATACAATTCAATTCGGTAAAAAAGTGAAAACGGGAAGAATTTTTGTATATTTCCTAATCACAGACTAATATGACCTGGTCCAATTTGTCAAATCGAGTAGAATATTTGTATCGGGACTATATCCAAACATGGAATTAAGAGACTAACTTTCACAATCAATTGGAAGAAATTCGGAGAAAATATGTGGTTTCTGGGGTGGAAAAAGTCAATACGAGAGCGAAATTTTTATGGGAGCTATATGTAAATCTGAACCGATCTGACCCATTTTCACCATGGCTGTTTCTAGTTGCAATATAAGATATTTCGCCTAATTTGAAGACAATTTGATAAATTGTGTGGTTTCTGGAGCGGAAAAAGTCAAATCGGGAGCGAAATTTGTATGAGAGCTATATAAAAATCTGAACCGATCTGACCTATTTTCACCATAGCTGTTCCTAGTTTAAATATAAGATGTTTTGCAAGATTTAAAGAAGATCTGTTAAAATATGTGGTTTCTAGAGCAGAAAAAGTCAAATCGGGAGCGAAATTTGAATGGGGGCTATATATAAATCTGAACCGGTTTGACCTATTTTCACCATAGGTGTTCCTAGTTTAAATATAAGATGTTTTGCCAAATTTAAAGAAAATCTGTTGTAACATGTGGTATCTAGAGTGAAAAGAGTCAAATCGGGAGTGAACTTCGTTTGGGAGCTATATATCTAAATCTGAACCGATTTTCTTCAAATTAAATAGCGTTCGTCCTTGTCCCGTAAAACTTCGTTGTTCAAAGTTTCGTTTGGTTCTGGCTACAATTGCGACCTGTATCGTGCTTACAAGAATAGATGGAAAGACAGACGGACGGATTCTAAGTCGATTGGTATAATTAACAATGGGTCTGTCTCGCCTCCTTTTGGGTGTTACAAATAAATGCACAAATACATAATACTCTCGTGGAGTGTATAAAAATGTGCGACCCTCAATCGGTTCATAAAATTGCAATCACTGCCTCTCCAACGAGCCACTATAAACACAAGTCGGACTAAAAAGTGTAAATTTAGCGTATTTTATAAAACATGCAATAAAATTGTAAAAATCGGCCCTTTATACTGGGTCAAATTGATACGGTTTGATAAGGCTCGGGCCAGATTTTAGTTTCTAATGGATTTTTTTCTCAATACCATTCTCATAGTGAATTCTTTTCAAGAAAAACCTTTTTTATAGAGTTTTTATACACTCCACGAGAGTATTATGTCTTTGTGCATTTGTTTGTAACACCCAAAAGGAAACGAGATAGACCCATTGTTAATTATACCGATCGTCTTAGAATCACTTTTTGAATCGATTTAGCAATGTCCGTCTGTCTGTCCGTCCGTCCATCTATTATTGTAATCAAAGTGCAGGTCGCAATTGTTGTTAGAACAAAATGAAACTTTGCACAACGATGTTTTATGGGATAAGGACGAACGCTATTTAATTTGAAGAAAATCGGTTCAGATTTAGATATAGCTCCCATACAAATTTCGCTCCCAATTTGACATTTTCCGCTCTAGAAACCACATATTTTATCAGATGTTCTTCAAATTTGGCAAAATATCTTATATTTAAACTATGAACACCTGTGGTGAAAATAGGTCAGATCGGTTCAGATTTATATATAGCTCCTATTCAAATTTCGCTCCCGATTTGACTTTTTCTGAATTAAAAGCACTCCTGTAAAGAAAGGACAACTTTGTTGGCAATGATTCCTTCCAATTTCAAAAGATCCTATTCTTCAAACTCATTCTTATTTGTACCCTTTCGCCTGCGACATATATTCGAACAAACATACATCTTTGCACTCGAGTTCAATACAATCGGATTCATTAGAATTCATTTGTGAAGAGCATTTTTCTTCTTTTGATCAGCTTGTGTATGGAGCATGTTCGAAACATGTACTATAAAAATACATTTTGTATATTTCATTTAAATTGCTCTAATAAATCTAATGCAAGAATTTTATAATATATGATCAGTTTAGAAACATTTTATAAAATAATTTTCTTAAATAAATCATATTGTTTAGCTATCACGCTACCATTTAAAGTAGTGACGATGGTTGTGTATCGCTAAAATTAAATTTGAAGCGAACTATCACCACTAATTTGGCTCAGAATTTTTTTAAGTACACCATATAGATGGTCAAAATGGTTATCTTTAATTGTAATACGATTTGAAGTCTTTTTATACCCAGAATATTTTTATAGACGTTGCATCCACCTGCATTATGGCTGGAATTGGCATACTCCTTCTGGTACCTCCCACATAAACTGGCATAAGCTTTGGTTAAAATAAAACTTATATAACTTCCATACGGATAGTCGAAATCAATTGCAATTTTATATTTGAAAATGTTTTTAAATCACTTTAAATCTACAAAATATGTATGACCTTTCTAATACCTCCCACACAATTGTCCCTATTTTAGGTAAAATTAAATCAGCTTTAACTTCTATACCAGTGCCTGGATTCCACTATGACTTGATATTTGATATTTGGAAGCTGGACCATGTGCCGCGATCCTTCTACTACCTTCCACATAAATCATCCGGCCCTAAGTAAAATTTAAGTAATTTTTTTTTTCACTGAACCAACTCTCAGTGTATATATCCTATAAATGCAGTGCATTGCGTTGGCGAAAGGAAGATAAGTTACTGGAAGGAGGAAATACAGAGTATATTCTCTGAAAATGAAATACCCTCATTTGGTTTAGCCAACTGACGCTTACTTTCTTGCTCGGCTTCATGTTTGTAAGGCTAGCAATGCTGTATCCAGGAAATGCTGTATAGGGTGGGCCATGTAAAGCTTTCAATTGGAATCGGCTATAAAAAGGTACTGATTATTTTTTAAAATTTCTGGTTTTAGTGGAATGGTTGTACTATGTCATTTGATAATGGAACACAATATCAGACATATGACTACCACGACTGGCTCAACAGTACCTAATCCGATCAATCCAATTTTTCAGTACAGCCCAAAATTCCCACCAAGCAGTTACTCTCTGTGGATACATATTCTCAATAGTCACGTTTTCTCTAAACTCCATATGCGACAACTTTGCTTATTGGCATAACCACCGTCTTTATGAGCTTCATGAAGGCAGAACTGAAGGCCGATCTCTTCTCGAAAAATTTCCACGTAAATTTCTTGCAGTTTGTGTTACAGACTCACTACTTTGGAAGTAAGCATTTAATATTTCCCTTTTGTTCGAGTGTGTAGCGTCCCATTTTGCAAATGTCAATCATCAACCTAAAATTAAATATACAAATGAATGTTAATCAAACACCTGCGGTAAAAATGTGTTAGATCGGTTCAGATTTATATATAGCCCCCATTCAAATTTCGCTCCCAATTTTTGACTTTTTCCGCTCTAGAAACCACATATTTTAACAGATCTTCTTCAAATTTGGCAAAATATCTTATGTTTCAACTAGAAAAACCCATGGTGAAAGTGAGTCTGATCGGTTTAGATTTATATATAGCTCCCATAGAAATTTCGCTCCCGGTTTGTCTTTTTCAGCCCCAGAAACCACGTGTTTTCAGAGAATTTCTTTAAATTGAGCATAACACGTTATACCTGAATTGGAAGAACCTATTGTTTAAGTGGGTCACATCATTCCATGTTTGGATATAGCCCTAATACAAATATTCTTCTCGATTTGACAAATTGGGTCAGGTCATATTAGCCTATGATTAGGAAACACACAAAAATCCTTACCGTTTTCACTCTTTTTACCGAATTGAATTGTATTCGGATAGAAAGTGGAGTGTATCATATAGTCGGCCCGCCCGACTGTGGAGCAGAGAAAGTCAAATCGGGAGCGAAATTTGAATGGGAGCTTCTAGTTGAAATATAACGTGTTCTGTTTTTAGTTTGTATGCGACTATATACTTATTTAGTTCTTTGCTATGAATTACAATACAAAGTAAATTTATGTTCTAATTTTGGATCCAGGAATTGTGACTATGACCATTGTAGCTAGTTATTGCAGCGACAGACCAGAGTCCCTGGTGGGAATCGAACCCGCAAGTTTGGCAAAAATCGGGCAAGGTTGGTTTCTAGAGTAAACAAGTAAAAACGGCGTTAAGTTCGGCCGGGTCGAAATTTATATACCCTCCACCATTCCACAGAGGCTATCGATTTTCGTAAAAGTGCAGTAATATTACTGGAAAATATAGAATTTTTTAATATAGTCAAACGAAAACAAATACTAATATTGAGAAAATAATTTTATAAATAAATATAATATTTTTATTGTTTCAAACCACGCTTATTAGACAAGGCAACCAATACGTTTATACTATATATATCGAAATAATACTTCAAGTCAGTTAAAAACAAGTAAGGAAAGGCTAAAGTCGGGCGGGGCCGACTATATAATACCCTACACCACTCCCTGCGTATGTACCTCGCTTTCATTACTAAACCCATTTATTTCATGGGAGCAATTTTATGTAGTTCATACAAATTATATAAATTATATTCATTATATGAATATATGCTATAAGTTCATCTTCAGTCAAATTTAACGAGTATGGTAAATAATATGGTAATTGATCTAATTGTCCGACAGACAAATACAAATTATACAGTAGTATACCAAAGTCATTTCAAAGTATGGACATATGGACATCACCCAAACAATTCTCATTGCAATTCAATTCGGTAAAAAAGTGAAATCGGGAAGGATTTTTGCATCCTGTAAATGTATGTGTTTGACAAAAAATGTTAAATCGGAAAGGACATTTGTACGGGGGTATATTGAAACCTGGAACGATGTGACCCGGTTTCACCATGTCTGTTTATTGGTGAAATTTAATATCTAAAATTTGGCCAAAATCGGTTAAACATTCCGGAGCAACATTTGTATGAGGGCTATATCTAAATCTGAACCGATCTTACCCAATTTTTGCATACGTGTTTCTAGTTGGATTATAAGATGTTCTGCAAAATTTAAAGAAAATCGGGTACAATATGTCGTTTCTAGAGCGGAAAATGTCAAATCGGGAGCGACATTTGTATGGGGGCTATGTCTAAATCTGAACCGATCTTACCCAATTGTTGCATATGTGTTTCTAGTTGCATTATAAGATGTTCTGCCAAATTTAAAGAAAATCGGGTACAATATGTCGTTTCTAGAGCGGAAAATGCAAATCGGGAGCGACATTTGTATGGGGGCTATATCTAAATCTGAACCGATCTTACCCAGTTTTTGCGTATGTATTTCTAGTTGGATTATAAGATGTTGTGCCAAATTTAAAGAAAATCGGGTACTATATGTGCTTTATAGGGCGGAAAAAGTCAAATCGGGAGCGACATTTGTATGGGGGCTATATCTAAATCTGAACCGATTTCCTCCAAATGCAATACCGATGGTCATTGGCCGGAAAAAATAACTTCTGCCAAGTTTCATGACAATCGGACAACAATTGCGACCTGTAGAGTGCGAACAAGCTTAGATGGACAGCAGACGGATTATTTCTTGGTGTTACAAACATTTGGCGCGAAACTAATTTATAATACCCTAGCCCACGAAGTGGTGTAGGGTATAAAAAATATTATTATATTTATATTTTCAAAAAAGTTTAAATACCATAAATATTGGTAGATAGTGGTTGCTACAGTTGGTTGTTTTTCCATTCTATTTTAATTTTACAAGTCAAAATTTTGAAAATCCTTTATCTAAAATACATAGTGCAAAATAACCTAACTTCACGATTCAAAAAATGTTTGCCGTAAAAGTAAAAATTAAGAATTTGGGAAAACCTTTTTATTTTGCGTGTCTATGCAGTCAGAGGAATGTATCCATGATTCTAGCTGCGACCATTTGGTTGATACCATTCCCATCCCCTTTTTCCATTTTAACCCCAAAAAGTACGAATTTGGAAAAATCCCTTTATTTTACGTGTCTACGCATTCACAGGAATGTATACACCGAATTTCATTATTATAGATGCAGTCGTTTAGTTGGTACTATTTTTATCCCTCTGTACCTATTGTATACCTTGAAAATACGAATTTGGAAAAAAAAAACTTTTATTTTTCGTGTCTACGCAGTCAGAGGAATGTATACTCCGAATTCCATGATTCTAGTTGCGGTCATTTGGTTGGTACTTTTTTTATCCCCTTCTTCATTTTAACCCCAAAATGTACGAATTTCGAAAAATCCGTTTATTTTACGTGTCTACGCAATCAGAGGAGTGTATATACCAATTTCATTATTCTAGGTGCAGCCGTTTGGTTGGTACCATTTTTATCCCTTTATTCCCATTTTATCCCTTAAAAGTACGAATTTTGAAAAAATAAATTCATATTATGAATCTACTCAATTAGAGGAATGTACACACCGAATTTCGTGTCTCTAGCTGTTGTCGTGTGATGTGTACCATTTTTATACCTTTTTGCCCTATTTCACCCCCTACGAATAAAAACCGCTTTATGGTGCACGTTTTTGTTATAGGGGGAATGCGCATACCCAATATCAAGTAAGTACAAGCAGACATATTGAAAAAATATGCTTAAATACTCTAAACTATTAGGGGTTTATTATGGGTATTTTTAGTCCTTGTGAGGGAAAAGTTTTTCCCTTTGGCCCGATTTCGCCCAGTTTCAATCCCAACCGATCTACGACTATAAGACGCATTTATGGAAAATTTGGACGTCCTAGCTCCTTTCGTTTAGATGCTAGCGTGCTTTCAACAGACGGATGGACGGACATGGCTAGATCGTCTTAGAATTTTATTACGATCAAGAATATATATACTCAGGTCGATATTTCAAGGTGTTACAAACGGAATGACAAATTTAGTATACCCCCATCCTGGAGGTGGAGGGTATAAAAAAGTAAAATCGGGAAGGACACTAGTATGGGAAGTGAATGGATGTCAACCACTCTCATCATAGGTGCGTCTAGTTAAAATAAAGAGTGATTTCTTTGAGGTTAGGATATTCATGCATTAGTATTTGACAGATCACGTGGGATTTCAGACATGGTGTCAAAGAGAAAGATGCTCAGTATGCTTTGACATTTCATCATGAATCGTCTTATAAACGAACAACGCTTGCAAATTATTGAATTTTATTATCAAAATGCGTGCTCTGTTAAGAAAGTTCATTGCGCGCTTCCATTTTATGGTCAGTTTAATCGACCCACTGATGCGGCTATTCGGGCTATTGTGACTAAATTTCGCACCAAATTTACATTGTTGGACATTAAACCACCAACACGCTTACGTAGAGTGCGAACTGAAGAAAATATCGCAGCTGTATCGGCCAGTGTTAATGATGACCACCAATTTTCGATTCGTCGCCGTTCGCACCAATTGGGTCTCTGTTACTCAAAAACGTGGAAATGCCAAAATTGGACTAAGCGGATGGACCACCTAAGACGCAGCCGCGGTCAACATTTAAATGAAATTATCTTCAAAAAGTAAATGTCATGGACCAATCTAACGTTTCAAATAAAGAACCGATGAGATTTTGCAAATTTTATGCGTTTTTTTAAAAAAAAAAGTTATCAAGCTCTTAAAAAATTTATAACGAGATTTTACCTTGTGGAGGGTATACAAATACTATTTGAATCTCCAACGAAATAAAATGTCTCATATACAAGTAGTTGCAGTGTAACTACATTCATATGCATGTATGTACATATTTTGTAATTGCATTTCTTGTTACAGATTCAATATCTTTGTTGTTGTCCTGACAGCTGTCGTTTGCGTAAAATATCATTAAATCGTTTGAGGAAAACTTCTATTGATTCCATCCGAGGCAGACCAGGAAGATGTTGGCAAATGTTCGTAACTTACACGATGAAGTTTCCTGGGTGGCAACAGCCATGGCGATAGCAAGGCAAGGCAAAGTTTTACCAAAAGGCTTGATTATGAATTTATGATAAGTAAATATTGTTTATTATAAATTGCTAATGAGTTTTTCAATCAATATTCATTCAATACATACACACACAAATAATTCCAATAAGCGATAACAAACTTTACAAAATACAGCTGTTATTTTCAACGTTGTTTATAAAGAACATAAAGGTTAATTTCGATTAGGGTTTAATTCCAAAAAGAAGAGAGGCAACAACAAATTGAACTAATTTTGCTGAGACGAAATTTACGGATCTTTCAACTGTGCTAATTTGAAGCGCCTTGGGAGATTTTTTTGCTGTGCATACATTTCCAACAGAATTTATCTATATTCTTATTTAACAACTAGTGTTCATAGTACTATACTAAATTCTTCAAGTATTTTGCTTCAAGAGATGTTGAATTAACTGGTCGGCTTTAAAAGTGAATATAATTCGCCCAAAATGCAGATATGTGTATGAAAGCCCCGAAAAGCTCTAACCGCACACACTCTCTCCATGTGTGTTCGGGTGTGGTAACAACCAAAACGTTGGTACATCCCACCAACCAATTGTCCGTCCGTGCAGCCGCATATGCTTTATCATGCAGCCAGCTGATATGCCAGTGCGACTCTCCATGGACGAATTGCACAAGTTTCCGTGTAAGTTAAGTGTTAATCTCCTTACTTATGCCGCCACTTTACCCGAAGCAGTCACTCACATCACATCACTTTGGAGTGAGAGTTGACTTATTCTGTGAACATGGCCGCATTGCCAACTAGGAGTCACATATTGCATTTGATTTTCGATATACGTCAACAATGGTTAAAACCAAAAACCTTCAGACATGCAAAATACATATTTATACACTCCACGAGAGTATAATGTCTTTGTGCATTTGTTTGTAACACCCAAAAGGAAGGGAGATAGGCCCATTGTTAATTATCACTTTTTGAATCGATTTAGTCCGTCTGTCTGTCTATCCATCTATTCTTGTAATCACGATACAGGTTGCAATTATTGTCCGATTCTAATGAAACTTTGCACAACGAAGTGTTTCGGGACAAGGTCGAACGCTATTTAATTTGAAGAAAATCTGTTCAGATTTAGATATAGCCCCCATACGAATTTCACTCCGGATTTGACTCTATTCACTGTCGAAACCACATATTACATCAGATTGTCTTCATCTTATATTTAAACTAGGAACACCTATTGTGAAAATAGGTCAGATTTATATATAGCTCCCATACAAATTTCGCACCCGATTTGACTTCTTCTGCTCTAGAAACCACATATTTTAACATATATTCTTCAAATTAGGCGAATTATCGTATATTTGTACTAGAAACAGCCATGGTGCAAATGGGTCAGATCGGTTTAGATTTATATATAGCTCCCATTTAAATTTCGCTCCCGATTTGACTTTACCGCTCTATAAATCACATATTATATCATATTGTTTTCAAGATTTGGCAAAACATCTTATATTTAAACTAGGAACACCTATGGCGAAAATAGGTCAAATCGGTTCAGATTTATTTATAGCTCCCATTCAAATTTCGCTCCCTATTTGACGTTTTCTGCCCTAAAAGCCACATATTTTAACAGATCTTCTTCAAATTTGGCAAAATGTTTCACTTGAACTGGGATATTGTCCTGGCTCAAGACCATTTTGCTTCTATATTTAATAGAATGCAAATTTATTTACAAATGGCATGGTGACATTTAATACTTGGCTGCAGACTACCACGATCATGATTTCGACCGTGTCAAAAGTCTTTTCAAGTGGCTTCGCAGCGACTTTTCAACATCAAACCCGGCCTCTATAAGGAGATGATTCTCACAAACGAACGAGAAGAACAACTCACTTGCCGAATTTGCGTTTAAAAAATCGCACCAAGTAATAAATCACACATGAAAGCATCTCATTGAGTTGCATATGTAAGTATGGTATAGTTTGCCCAGCAATACTTCTGCCGTGCCAACGCTCATTTGTTTTAGTTTTTTCGTTTGCATTTTTTTGGTCTGTAATCAATATTTGATTTGAACTGGGATATTGTCCTGGCTCAAGACCATTTTGCTTCTATATTTAATAGAATGCAAATTTATTTACAAATGGCAGATTTATATATAGCTCCCATACAAATTTCGCTCCCGACTTGACTTTTTCCGACCAGAAACCACGTATTTTCACCGAATTTATTTAAAATGAGCATAACACGTTATATTTGAACTGGAAGAACTTATTGTGAACATACAAATACTTGTTTTTTTTTTTTTAATTTTGTCATGAAATTAAATACTTTCTTCTTTTGATATAGTAGTTCGATATTATAAGAAAAACACGTAAGGAAAGGCAGAAGTCGGGCTGGCAGACGATCATTCACTTTTAACGCCATTGCAATTCAATTAGGTGAGAATTTTGGAAAGTGTCCTCTATCTTGGATCGATGATGCCCTCTTTCACATTGTAAGTTTCCATGTGAAATATAACTTCTTCTGATCAAAATCTGTTAAAATATATGTTTTCTAGAGTAGAAAACGTAAAATCGGCCACTTGTGTATGAAACCTATATATAAATCTGAACCGATTTAACCCATTTTCACTACAGATGTTTCCAGTTAAAATATAAAGTGCTGTGACAAATTTTATCACCATCGGTTAATTTATGTAGTTTTTAGAGCAGCAAAAGTCAAACGTGGAGTGATATTTGTATGGGAGCTATATATAAATCTGAACCGATTTGACTCATTTTCACTAGAGATGTTTCTAGTTAGAATATAAGGTTTTGTGCTAAATTTGATGAAAATCAGTCAAAATATATGGATTCGAGAGCAGAAAACTTCCAATCGGGAGCGAAATATATGTTGGAGCTGTATATAAATCTGATCCGATCTAACCCACTTTCACTATATATGTTTCTAGTTGCAATATAATACATTGTACCAAAAATGATTAAAAGCTGTTGTATTACGAACGCCATTTAATTTGAGGATAAACGGTTCAGATTTAGATACAGCTCCCATAAAAATTTTTCTCCCGATTTTAATCTTTCCGCTTTAAAAACCACAGATTTTCTTCAAATTTGGCACAACGCCATATATTTTAACTGGAAACAGCTCTGGTAAAAATATGCTAAATCGCTTCAGATTTATATGCAGGTCGGCCACGCCCGACTTTAACCTTCCTTTTACTTTTAGTCTGATGTCTTTACTTCTACAAACTGTTCGCTCTATATAATCATGTTGGCGCTTTGATTTTTTCCAAAAAAGTCGACAATTTGTTGATATTCCGTAACATTTTATGAATAGCATTTTCACAACTGAATGGGAACGACCATTTAGTATGGGGTCACAAGGTGTCCGCTTAACATACAGAAGATCTCAGGTTCGAATTGTGGCTCGGGAAAAAACTTTTTTTATATTTTTTATTACTTTTATAAATAAACAATGTTTAATTTTGTATAATTTTAACATCTTATTTATTTTATTTTATTTGCTTTATTTTTATTGCTTTTTTAATGTACTTAAAATAATTCATATTTTTTATTAATTATTTATACGACATAATATCAATAAAAGCAAGTAGTGTCAATTTATTTAATTAGTATTTATTATATTTATTTGCATTATATACAGGGTGATTTTTTAAGAGCTTGATAACTTTAAAAAAAAAAAAAAACGCATAAAATTTGCAAAATCTCATCGGTTCTTTATTTGAAACGTTAGATTGGTCCATGACATTTACTTTTTGAAGATAATTTCATTTAAATGTTGACCGCGGCTGCGTCTTAGGTGGTCCATCCGCTTAGTCCAATTTTGGCATTTCCACGTTTTTGAGTAACAGAGACCCAATTGGTGCGAACGGCGACGAATCGAAAATTGGTGGTCATCATTAACACTGGCCGATACAGCTGCGATATTTTCTTCAGTTCGCACTCTACGTAAGCGTGTTGGTGGTTTAATGTCCAACAATGTAAATTTGGTGCGAAATTTAGTCACAATAGCCCGAATAGCCGCTTCAGTGGGTCGATTAAACTGACCATAAAATGGAAGCGCGCAATGAACTTTCTTAACAGAGCACGCATTTTGATAATAAAATTCAATAATTTGCAAGCGTTGTTCGTTTGTAAGACGATTCATGATGAAATGTCAAAGCATACTGAGCATCTTTCTCTTTGACACCATGTCTGAAATCCCACGTGATCTGTCAAATACTAATGCATGAAAATCCTAACCTCAAAAAAATCACTCTTTATTAGTTCATATTAAATAAATATTTTGTTAAGTTTCCTATTGTCAGTTCTAACGAACAAAATGGCTTGCTTTAGTTATTAAGCACTAACAACAGAGGATAGCTGAGATGGTTAGGGTGCCGTAGTAGCAACCAGAAGGTCCGCTGTTCTACCCCCGGTAGCGGCGGATTTTTTAAAACAGAAATGGAAACTAGTGATAAAGTGGTTCCTTTGCAACACTTTAAAATAACTTTTGAGTCGTTCAACATAAAGGGCATCCCTCCTATGACAAATCCATGTTAAATTCAGTGGTGAAGATCCCAATTTTCACTACTTCCGAATCACAAGATGAAAATCTTTTTCACTTCTTTAGGTACTATATTTTTGCTGGGTAATCAAGCAATACAAAAACTAAAAGTCGACATTTGACGAATGAATATTTATTTTTTGTGACTAAATTTCGCACCAAATTTACATTGTTGGACATTAAACCACCAACACGCTTACGTAGAGTGCGAACTGAAGAAAATATCGCAGCTGTATCGGCCAGTGTTAATGATGACCACCAATTTTCGATTCGTCGCCGTTCGCATCAATTGGGTCTCTGTTACTCAAAAACGTGGAAATGCCAAAATTGGACTAAGCGGATGGACCACCTAAGACGCAGCCGCGGTCAACATTTAAATGAAATTATCTTCAAAAAGTAAATGTCATGGACCAATCTAACGTTTCAAATAAAGAACCAATGAGATTTTGCAAATTTTATGCGTTTTTTTTTTAAAAGTTATCAAGCTCTTAAAAAATCACCCTTTATAAAGCATGGAAAAATAGAAGAAAAAGTCGGAAAAAATAGTTTGTTCAATTTTTTAATAGCTGACGGTCTAACGCAAAAACAGTGTTTATATGTAAAAAAGTGTTTATATGTATAGGGAAAAAAATTGGGAAAAAGTTAATTTTCCTTCGAAAAAAATCTACTTTTGCTGGCACCAAAAAAAATCATAAAAAATAGAAAAAAAGTCGGAAAAAATATTTTGTTCTATTTTTTAATAGCTGACACTCTAACGCAAAAAACAATGTTTACATGTAAAAAATCTAAGGATAAATGTAGAAGAGAGCCTCCTAAAATTTGGGAAAAAATTATTTTTCCTTCGAAAAAATCTATTTTTGCTGACACGAAAAAAAATCATCAAAAATAGAAAAAAAGTCGGAAAAAATAGTTTGTTCTAGTTTTTAATAGCTGATACTCTAACGGAAAAAAACAACGTTTACATGTAAAAAATGTAACGATAAATGTAGAAGAAAGCCTCCAAAAATTTAGGAAAATATACATTTTTCTTCGAAAAAATCTACTTTTGTTAGTTTGCCCGATTTTTTAATAGCTGGCACTCTAACGCAAATAACAACGTTTACATGTAAAAAATCTAAGGATAAATGTAGAAGTTATAATACTCTTTGTAGAGGCAAAATAAAAAATCATGATTTTCCCGTCAAAAAATTATATAAAAGAATATATTGTTGTAGTTTGTAATAGCTGACATCTTAACGAAGAAAACAAGTCATTTTTGAACCAAATCCATTAACAAATGTAGAAGTTACGAACCTTATGTAGAAGTAAGGGGATTTAAAAAATTTAATTGATTTTGTCATGCGTGAAGAAGGGCCGTAACTTCTAAATTTTTTCATAGTTTTTCTTTACCTAGACCTCGTATTCTTCGTTCAAATGCCAACTATTACAAAATAAAACAAGTAAGGAAAGGCTAAAGTCGGGCGGGGCCGACTATATGATACCCTCCACTTTCTATCCGAATACAATTCAATTCGGTGAAAAAGTGAAAACGGGAAGGATTTTTGTATGTATCCTAATCATAGACTAATGTGATCTGGTCCAATTTGTTAAATCGAGAAGAATATTTGTGTCGGGGCTATATCCAAACATGGAATGAAGTGACTAACTTTCACAATAAATTATTCCAGTTCAAGTATAACGTCATAAACTCACTTTGAAGAAATTCGGGGAAAATGGCGGAAAAAGTCAAGTCTGAAGCGAACTTTGTATGGGAGCTGCTACATGTAAATCTGAACCGATCTGACCCATTTTCACAATGGGTGTTTCTACGTGAAATATAAGACATTTTGCAAGATTTGAAGAAGATCTGTTGAAATATGTGGTTTCTAGAGCAGAAAAAGTCAAATCGGGAGCGAAATTAGCATGGGAGCTATATATAAATCTGAACCGATCTGACCTATTTGCACCATAGGTGTTCCTAGTTTAAATATAAGATGTTTTGCCAAATCTGAAGACAATCTGATACAATATGTGGTTTCTGGAGCGGAAAAAGTCAAATCGGGAGCGAAATTTGTATGGGAGCTATAGGGTGTTTTTTATTGAGGTATAGAACTTCGAATTGATATAAAACACAAGAAAATCGTTTTAATGTCCATCAATTTGGCTTTATTGGAAGGATAATTTTATGCCATTAATGATTAAATATGATTTCGGGCATGTGGCCGCCGCGGTTGGCTCGAATATAGCCAATTCTACAGGTTCAATTTTCAACCACTCCAATTGCTGTGCACGGTGGCGAATCGATTCATTAGGGTCCTCTTCAACACTTTGCTCTACAGCGGCAATTGTTTCTTCGGAGCGCACTGTTCGACGTCTCTGCGGATGCGTATTACTCTATGTAAACGTAGTGCGAAAACGATCCATGGTTAACCGAATTAATTGCTCTGATGGACGATTATGTCGACCATAAAATGGACGGAGCTTGCGGTGAACTTCGCGAACTGAACCATTACTTTCGAAATAAATTTGCACGATTTGCAAGCGTTGTTCTTTTGTCAACCTGTTCATGATGAAATGGCAAACCAAACTAAATATTAATCACTTGACAGCTGACAAAATGGCCGCCAGTTAAAAAAGTGATGCCAACTTAAAGTTCTATACCCCAATAAAAAACACCCTATATATATAAATCTGAACCGACCTAACACATTTTCACCACAGGTGTTTGTGATTCTAAGTCGATCGGTATAATTAACAATGGGTCTAGCTCCCTTCCTTTTGGGTGTTACAAACAAATGCACAAAGACATAATACTCTCGTGGAGTGTATAATAAGATAGATGTTATCTAATTTATAAAGGGATTTTCAAGCAATTTAAACAAACCTAAAAAATATAATTTAAAAAATCTTTTGTGTCAACAAGAAGTACTATAACCTCTACATTTATCCATAGATTTTTTATATATAAACATTGTTTTTTTTGCGTTACAATGTTACTAATAAAAAAAATAAAACAAAATATTTTTTCGACTTTTTTTTCTATTTTTTATGATTTTTTCGTATCAAAAAAATACTGTTTATTGGAAAAAAATAATTTCTTCCTAAATTTTCGAAGACTGTTTCTAAAGCACTATTTCTGAATGTGTAATTCTCAATATTTGTAGCCATCATGAGTACCTCTAATTTAACATATAATCGGGTGTTATCGGATTTATATTGTCCAAAATGAGAATACAAATATTTAAGGTACCTAGCCGAAAATTGGAGTTTTAGTAAAAAAAAAAAAAACATAGCAACTTTGTAATACCATTTTCGAGTTTATGAAGCCAAAATACATCACAAAATGTTATTCATGAGCCTTCGACAAAATTTTTGTTGCATAGAGTAATTTCAAAAAGAAATATTTAATCTTGGGAAATCAAAAAGTTTGCCGAACTAACCCCGAACTACATTGTTAGTCGGTATCATTCTGAACTTTATGTGGGTCTGTTCGTATCGACGCAGTCCAGTATGAACACAGGTTCTCCTGTCGAGCATTGGATCATAAGCTCTGTTTTTATTGTAATCGGCCCTGTCCACACTTCAACAATATTTTTTGCTGATTCTACAAATGTTGCTCCCGATTTGACTTTTTCCGCTCTAGAAACCACATATTTCACTCGATTTGCTTCAAATTTGGCACAGTAGCCTATAATTTAACTGGAAATAGCTATGCTGAAAGTGGGTAAGATCGGTTCAGATTTATATATAGCCCCCATACAAATGTTGCTCCCAATTTGACTTTTTCCGCTCTAGAAACCACATATTTCACTCGATTTGCTTCAAATTTGGCACAGTACCCTATAATTTAACTGGAAATAGCTATGGTGAAAATCGGTCAGATCGGTTCAGATTTAGATATAGGCCCCATACAAATGTCGCTCCCGATTTGACTTTTTCAGCTCTAGAAACCACATATTTCACTCGATTTGCTTCAAATTTGACACAGGACCATATAATTAAACTGGAAACAGCTGTGGTGAAAATCGGTCAGATCGGTTCAGATTTAGATATAGCCCCCATACAAATGTCGCTCCCGATTTGACTTTTTCCGCTCTAGAAATCCTTCCCGATTTCACTTTTTTACAGAATTGAATTGTAATTGGATAGAAAGTGGAGTGTATCATATAGTCGGCTCCGTCCGACTTTAGCCTTTCCTTACTAGTTTAAATTTGAAGCTGTTTAAATTTGGCGGTTTTTGGCGATTTCTCACAATTGATTTGGTGATAGAGGTACAAAATAATCTGACAACCCTGATACATATTAAGAAAAAATTCACTAAATTTATTAAATCGCTTCATAAATATTATGAAATGATATATGGAAAATTCTTTCTGTGTAGCTTCAGCAATATTTTTTGCTTATTGGAGTTTCTAAATTTTACATTTTCTTCTTTTTAAAATGATTTTATTTGATCGAACGTAAAAATAAGTTCCAAAGACAATTGCGATATTTAAAAACTTGAATCAGCAAAAAATGCCGATTAAAAACATTTGCTGAAATCAGAACAAGACCGACTCATTATATTACGACTTCGTTTGTCATTTAAAAGATTGAACATTTTTTGCTTTATGTAGGCCACAATGTAAGGTCATTAGCCGCAATTAACACTGACTGGTCGCCCTAACAACTGGCCAAGACAATAGTTCTTAGCTCTTCCTCTCTCTCTCTCTCTCTCTCTCTCTAAACTGGGTGAGAGGTCAATGAAGGCCAGAATTTCTTTGTATACAAATAATAATCTCCATTGATATGTATAATAGTTTAAACACAAAACAAACGTTTTCGCCTGAGAGCTAAACAGCTCTCAAGAAACCATTGTTGTTTTCATAAGTTATGGCCACAACAAATTGCGTCATCATCATTATCACCATTCAAATAATCAACTTTCAAGGTTATTCCCAAAAAAACAGATGTTTTTGCTGTTGTTTTTAGTATAATTATTAAAAAAATATATATAATATACTCGCAGATAGTTTCATTGCAACTAATATCTTGAATTCTCTTCTCGTTCTTCTCTTTCCAGATGGGCTTGCACAGAGCATTCACCGAGGTGGCCGATTTCGGCGATATGTTAGATCCTGCTGAAAATATGTGCATTTCACAGGTCTTCCACAAGGCCTGTATCGAGGTCAACGAGGAGGGTACCGAAGCTGCCGCTGCTACCGGTGCCATCATGATGTCACGCTGTCTGATGCAATTCGAATTTAACGCTGATCGTCCCTTCTTTTATTGGATCTGGAATAAGAAGAACATTTTGTTTGCTGGAGCCTTTGTAAATGCTCCTAAGGAAGCTTAAGACTTAAAGTGGTCTTGGACAAAGATAATCATCATGACAATTTATTACCCCCTCTCTGTGATGACTATCATGGCATTTGCTTTGCCATTTTATTCTATTTCCAAATTCACTGCTGGTCATCATCGTAGGGGGGCGTATATTAATTAGTATTAGCTAAATATGTATCTCAGGAAATTTTTGTGTATCATAAGATTTTATTTTTTTAATTGTTAAATATTTACCATTTTTATTTAACAAAATATTATGCCAATGAATGAAATAGTTTGTTTTAAATTGTGAAATTATTCAAGTTGGAGGTTTATATTTATATATTTTGTATGGAGCCAAGAAATGTAAAAAAGTTTCCCTCCTGAAAATGTTTCTGATTATTCCAAAATATCAATCAACATCAAAATCATCTACATAAACTGTTGCCTCAAAACAGGGGGTTTCTACTCAATATTGAATTCGTTATCCCAACTGGCGACTAGAATAACCGCAGACTTTGCACCGCCATCGCTCAAGTTCACCTTAAGGGGTTACACCACCTTGACAACTCAGATTTGCTTAAAATTTTGGCAAACTAGCTACAAACAACTATGGCGTAAGTGGGTCACATCGGTTCAGATTTATATATAGCTCCCATACAAATGTCTCTTCCGATTTGACTCTTTCTGCTCTAAAAACCACAGTTTTTAACAGATCTTCTTCAAATTTGGCAAAACAAATTATATTTCAACTAGAAACAGTTCTGGTAAATATGGGCCAGATCGGTTCAGATATATATATAGCTCCAATACCAATTTCGACTCTGAATTGATTATTTCTGATCTAAAAATAGCATATTTGAACAGATTTGCTTGAAATTGGGCAAATATATATTTCATATTTCAACTACAAACATCCATGACGAAAGTGGGTCAAATCGGTTCAGATTTATATATAGCTCTCATATAAATGACTACCCCGATTTAATTCTTTCCGCTCTAGAAACCACATATTTAACAGATGTTCATCAAATTTGGGAAAGCGTCTTATATTTCAGAAAATCTATGCTAAAAATGTGTTAGATCGGTTAAGATTTATATATAGCTCACATTCAAAGTTTTTGTTCAAATTTTCTTACAAATACAGATCAAAGTATGAAATTTGTAGTATATATATACCGGGTTCAAATGTAACGACCTTCTTATACACTACACCACAGGGTATATTGACTAGGTGTAGGGTATCATATAGTCGGCCACGTCCGACTTTAACCTTCCTTACTTCCTTATTAAAATTTATAAGATTTATAAATTTGAAATAATATTATATTTCATTGAGACAATGCTTTAAAAATTATCTTGAAAATTATAGAAGTGAGGGGGACTCTTCATATTCTTACATGTTGTACGAGACGAGGGCTTCGCTTATGACACTTTTAGTAGTGTCAATTAATATATTCCTTTCATTTAGCCAAAAGTAATCATCATGGTAAAAGTAACCAAGGGTCAGTCGGCTTTAATTCCTTCAGATGGCAAACCAAGCTGAGCACAATTTATAATAGCTTTCACAGACCTCACAAATTTGTAAGCTTTTAATTTTATATTCTGGTTTTTATTTAACTCCCTGTTTTTTGTGAGTGTGCCATTCTTATGGGTTGCTCAATCTGCTGTTCAAGAATAGCGCGAGCCTTAAATCTCACACGCCATCAGTCTGTCGATTAAGATAATTCTTGTGGGATTATTGCTGCTGCAGCCGTCATTGTTCCGGATTGTTTGGTTTTAGCACTTACTTTTTGTTTATTTATTTGTAATTTAAATTTTACGTCGTAATAAAATTTAAATATTCCATTTGACGACTGAAGTAGTCGTTTATTTTGACTGATTTAATTTATTTTTAAGGATTTGCAATTTTAATCTTTTCTAGTTTAAGGACATTTTGAAGGATTTTAGGGAAGAGAATGCTGCAGGGTAGGTAACATACAGTACGACTATGTTTTTTAGTCATTTTGTATTCGATTTTTATAGACCGACCTACTACTACTACTATGAGGCAGAATTTAGGATGAAGCTGAATGAATTTTTTTTCTCCTCTATTTAGGAGTTGAAAGAAATATTGTTCTTTTTGGGCCCCCATTGCACTTAAATCGGCACTGTTCACGAAATAATTTGGCGTTGTCGTGGTGATACGACACTTTGGAAGCCAGAATAATTTGTTTTTTCATAAATTCTCCCAACGAGCATTTTGACATTTACCATAAGACTCGGTTATGAGGATGAGCAACAACATAAGCACCAATCCTGATGGTGGTGGCGATGGTGGCAACAACAGTTGCTGCAATGCCCAAAAACTGTACGGAAAACTAAGGATTTTCTCTGTCTGCTGACAGAGTGGAGCATAAAGTCCAATGTGGTTGCCATGGATTTATGCTGTTTGATGTTAGTGCGCTCTTCTCTGTCAGCTATCTTGTGTTCATTCAGTACTATAAGCATTGTTCTTCTTTGGAACATAGTGTCGTCCTTGTGATAGTGCAACTGGTGATGTGGCAACAATATGGACTTTGACTAAGTCGAATATGGGCAAAAGGATTGAGCGGAAAATTACTGATTTAAATACTTGTAAATAAGGAACAGTCTCTGAGATAATCTTGGTGAAAATTATTGTTATATTGGTGGGTGTTATTATACTCCACTCATCTGCTTGTGATCCAGAGAAAGGACACTAAAACTACGAAACGAAAAAATAAAATTTTAAAGATTTTTCAATTCTTGTTCTTATTGCTCGAAATAATAATTGCAAATGCTGAAAAAATCCAAAATGGCGTATGGATCAAAATTGTATTACGCCGACGATTTGTTAAAAAATCGGAAAAGCGATATAGACGCTTTTTCGATATTTTACTTATACACCCTCTTTGCATCACAGTGCTAGATTGAGGCATTACAAATGCAAGGACAACAACATCAAAACAAATAAACTAAACAAAACTAATTCTAAAGAATTTTAAATTTAATATTCGAAGTCAAGAAGATAGAGGAAATTCGAGGAGAAGAAGATGAAGAAAAAACACTAGCTCTGTGTTAAGGCATAAAACGAAAGATAAATTGCTAAATTTAAAATTATAATGGCTTCACACACACGCACAGCCACTCCAACACTCATGTTGGCCCAGCGGCGGAATTTACGAGACCTTCCAAATTTTAGGCATGTGGAAGGCCTTATTTGGCGAGGGCTTCCTTATGTAAGGCCTGCGAGAAACCATTGCAGGAAATTATTGTAGGAATGCTACTATCAGGCGTGTTAAAAGGCCTTGTCATTGCTTTCTTTTTTATCTTGTTTCTGCTTCTTTTAAGAAGGCCTGTTTAATGCCCTTCTAAAAGAAGGCGTATGGATTTTTGACTCGTTGCTCTTCGCTTCCTTTTAGAAGGTCTATTGAAGGCCTTGCAAATGGAAAGCAAGAGGAATGGGTTTCCATTTTCTCTCTCTCATTCCTCTTCACTTCTTTTAAGATGGCCTGTTATATGTCCTCTAAAAAGAAGGCGTATGGATTTTTATCTCGTTCCTCTTCGCTTATTCTTAGAAGGTCTATTGAAGGCCTCGCAAATGGAAACCAAGGGGAAGGTGTTGCCAGTTTTTCTCTCGCATTCATCTTCGCTTCTTTTATGAAGGCCTGTTATAAGCCTTGCTAATACAAGCTATGGGGAAGGTGTAGACATTCCACTTCGCTTCTCTATAGAATGTCTGTAGAAGGTGTATCATGTTTTGATATATCGTATGTATGCTGCAAAAATGTATCCCGTTATAAAAACTCGAACGTTGAAGCAGGATTGCCACAAATCTTTTTCTATGCCCAACTATGCCCTACTAAATCAGAAAAAGTCCCTAATAGCCTTTTCATACTTAATGGGAAATCAATCGATTTTAACTCAAGGTCGATTTACAAATGTGAGATTGCATACAAAATTTGATATTTGTAAATCGACCTTGTCATTTCACGCTGAAATCGATTGATTTCGCATGTTGCATTTCAGTCCGAAACATATTTATCGATCTTCCGTTTACAATCCGGCATATAGCACATACATATCAAATTCACATAGTTCTGAGAAGTTATAGCAAAAGTGCACTAAAGTAACATAGGTGTAAGTAAAAACGTTTGTTCCAACAACGACTGGGTCACATCCACAGTTCTGGCAACCCTACATTGCCTCTTTACGTGCTTCGGGAGGGGGAGTAAAACAAAAGAGCATATAAAAACAAAAACAGATTTCAGAAAACGCTATCAGTTTTTATCAGTTTCTGTTGTCGTTCGGTTGTAGTTTCTGCTTCTGGAGTTTTTATTATTTTATTTTATTATTACTGAATTATTTTATTTTACTTTCTATTATTTATATTATACTAAAGAAAAATCAGAATAAAATATAAATATTTTTAAAAGAAGCTGTTGTTATCATTTTTAGCATTTTCAACTGTGTTGTGTCACAACTTCGAAAACCTTTAACATGCCTTCTTTTAAGCAATTCTATAAGGTCTGTTTTTTGCAATACGTATTCATTTTGGAAGGCCTTCTAATGTGCCTTTGGCTTCAGACCTTAAACAGGTCTTCATCTTAAGCCCTTCTGGAAGGCCTGATTTTTTCGGATTAATGTCTGCCTTCTTCATGAAGACCTTATAGCAGGCCTGTGCCTCAAAGGCCTCATCAGATCTTCTCTTCGAGATCTTCTAGAAGGCCTGCTTTTTTCCGACATGCATTATGCCTTATCTAGGAAGGCCTGCTAGAAGGCCTTCCTGTAGGAAGCGAGCGTGGAAGACCTTACCTCCCAATCTCACGCAATGTTAAAAGGAAAGGAAGATGGAAAGTCTATGGAAGGCCTCCGGGTGCTGTAGACAGGCCTGATATAAGGCCTTCCAAGTAGAGATGGGCGTCACTCACGTGAATTGCGTGAATCACGTGATTCACGCGTGAATCACGCGTGAACGTGAGGAACGAAAAAATGTTCGTGCGTGAATGTGCGTGAGTGTAATTTCTGCGTGAATCACGTGATTTTTTCGTGAGTCGCACATATTTATTAATTCTTTTATTTTCATTTAATTTCGTTTAAAATTGTGAAATTTTCCATTCAAAATAAAAGTCATATACATATTTATTTCTAAAACAGAGTGCTTCAGTGTAGGTATAATATCTATTTTTCTATTAAATAAGTAAGCATTCCCTGCACCAACACTAGGCACTGAATTTATATCCTTAGTGTTAAATCAATTAAAAAACACATAACTGGTATAGGGTATATGCTGTGTTTTTTACTTGGATTTTATGTAAGTGTCCGATTTCTAACTTATTTTGCGGTATACCACACTGTAATATTGTATTCCATTTTAAAAATGTGAATTTAAAACAAACATCGCAAACGTAGAGTGATTTAAATAATAAAATTAAATAATTTTCGAATTTGCGGGGCGTTACTCATTTCGATTTAAAATGTATATCTTTGTGGAAATTGTTTGCGTGATTTACGTGAATCACGTGATTCACGCGTGAATCACGCGTGATCGTGAGCAAAATTTATTTTACTCACGTGAACGTGCGTGAACGTGAGTAAAGAAAAAATCTTCGTGCGTGAACGTGCGTGATTCAACTTTTTTCCTTCGTGAGCGTGCGTGAACGTGAGCCAATAATCACTCACGCGCACATCTCTACTTCCAAGTCACAATTTCCGCCGCTGGGGGATATCTTGAATGCACACACAGTAATAAACATGCATAGTAATATACGTATATACATACATATATGTGTATACCCTTGAAATAATATCACAGTAAACACCGTAGAAAAGTTTGCTGAAGAGGCCTATTTACTGCAGCAAAAGAGGAAAGCAGATTTTGAAAGGTAGAAAAGCAATGTCCCAGATGTTGAAAATGCCATTTTCGAATTTCGAAAAAACAAAAGTTGTGCTGAATTGTGCTAGGTTTGTGCCCAATTGTGCCGTAAAAAGTTTTTCGAAAAATTGAAAATTGACCGAGATATTGCGGAAAAACTTTTTTTCAAAAAAAATCGCTGGGATTGCCATTTCGTTTTTTTGCAAAAACAAAAGTTGTGCTGAATTGTGCTAGATTTGTGCCCAATTGTGCCGCAAAAAGTTTTTCGAAAAAATGAAAATTGACAGAGATACAGCGAAAAAACTTTTCGCAACAAAAATCGCTGAAATTTTCATTGTTGGTTTTTTGGGCAGCAAAAGTTGTGCTAGGTTCTTCTAGAGGAGGGTGTTATTGTGCCGTTTCGCGAAAAAACAAAATGGCAATTCTAGAATTGTCTACGCGGCAAGCACAATCCAGCACAACTTTTGGATTTTTGAAATTCAAAATTTTGATTAGCGATTTTCTCGAAAACGGTTTGAGATAGAACTTAGCTTTAAACGGCACAATAACACCCTCCTCCAGAAGAACCTAGCACAACTTTTTTTCTCTCTGGGTTCAAATCGGACACATTATCGCAGTGACTCTAAACGAAAAATTAGTTTCATTTCCTTGAGAAATTGTTACTCTTTAAATGCGAACTTTTTTGAGGCCAAGCCAATTTTTTAACTATTTGATTTTGCCAGATCCGATTGTAAATTTTGAAAAAGTCAAAAAAAAACTCAGCCTAATGTTGAAGATTAAAAAATGCTCACAATGCTAGTCAAAAATTGTTCTCCATTAGTTGGCTAGTGTAATTCCTTAAATGTGAAACCGTAGCTGCATATCACCATAGTTTCTGAATGTGGACGTTACGCTTGTTATCTTTGATCGCTGGCATTAATTTCAGTAATTTAGCTGGTGTTTACTGGCAAATTACTTTAACACACAAACTTCAGACTCATTCTAATGTAATCTGTGATGTAACGATGTGAAATGCAAAAGTAATAACTCTGATTACAGCGGCGGGTGTGTGTGTGTGTTGGCTGGATGGAAAGGAGTGGCAAGAAACTTTTTTGTTGCTCAGGTTTCTTATCAAAGTATGTAGAAGTAATTACTAGACTTCTTTTTTTTTGCTAATAAAACTTTTAATAACCACAATAAAGGATGTTGCCGGTGCGATGTTGCAATTATTTCCTAAAGCTTTGTGAGCGTCGACCAGAAACATCTGTTAATGACAGGTATCGATGTTATAAACATCGTTGATTGAATTGCTCACTGTCGGAGACATTCAGGAACTCTACTGATTGAGACTGCGCGATTTGTTCATTGGAGCAACGAATAGTGGAGGAGATCTTCGACATCATCATCATTGTATCAAAAAGGGAAGTAAGATTATCGTGGTTCAATTTTCTAAGATAGTTATTGGTTCAAAGTGATAACGAATCACATTCTTGTATGAAATCGAGCTAAATCCAACTTTAAGTGAATCGATTTAGGAAAGTGTCACGTGTCTGGTCTTCCATTCGCAAATACACTCAACATTATGTTTTGAATGGTATGGATTGTTGTGGTATTAATTAGAAGACATTGTCTGCTGGACAGTTATAAATTGCTAGAATTAGAATATATTTTATTTACAAATTATAAACAAGTTTTATTTTCCCTTCCGTTCAGCTCTACCTTGATATTCAACGATGTTAGTTAAGTATTCCAGAGCTAAGTACAATTTGCCTTTAATATACTATATGATCCAAAAGTTCGCTCGCTTTTCCCAAACTTTCATTTAAATAGATGTTTTTCTTTCGTAAAATAAAACTGATATTTAGTTTTACTCTTCGACTTGAATTGTGTGCGCGTAACTCGAGCATAAATTACAACAGAAAACAATTTAGGACAACCAACCCCAATTCTGGCATTGCTGCTCGAAAGTGCAGCAGATGCAATTTGTTCAAGCATTTCTAACTGGAATGGGGTTCAAAAACATTTAACAAACGCAATTATTCATTCTGTAACATTTAAAATAAACTTAAATGTCGAACGGATATATTTCATTTTTGAAAAACTAACAACTCTGCACAAATACAAGCATAAGTGTTAGGGTGTCCCGCAGAAAAAATAACACCACTAAAAGTAGCATTAAATATGATAGGGAAATAAATTTAATATTCGATGAAAACGATTGTATTTTTATGGGAAAACGGAACGGAAAATATATAACAAGTTAGTTAGGCCGGACCGAATTTTATATACTCTCTACTATGGAGTGCATTCCACATTATTACCGGTCGACTAGAGGCTGCCGTTTTTATGTAGAAGTGTAGTAATATAGGGTGGTTAAATTTTAAGGGCCGATGTTGATTTAGCACAAAACACAAATTATTTAGGAAATTATTGTCATTTCGTTTTATTATGTTAATATTGGTATGGTTCAATTAGGTATGGAACAAAATATCGCCCAAATGGCCGCCAATTTTTCGATGACGCTGAGGCATAATTGAGGTTCTTTGCTGTTAATGTTCCGAATCATTTCATCCTTTAGCTCTTGAATTGTTGCTGACTTACACGACGTACAGATTTTCTTTCAAATAACCCCAAAGAAAGAAGTCCAACGGTGTCAAATCACATGATCTTGGCGGCCAATTGACATCGCCACCACGCCATTGAATTTGTCGCGCAAAAGAGCGATTGTTTCGTTAGCTGTGTGGCAAGTGGCACCGCCGTGTTGAAACCATATGTCGTCCACATCCATATCTTCCAATTCGGGCCATAAAAATCAATCACAGTAACTGCCTGACCGGCCTCATTTTTGCCATTTCTTGCAACCATTCTGACCATTGACGACGTTTGGAATGGTCAAGATGCTTTAGTTCTTGAGTCAATTGCACCTTGTATGCAAGTTTCTATGCAAAATTTTCATCAACTACGAGCGTGAGAGGTGCAAGGTGGACGGCTCTTCAGCAACACTATCCCGAACAGCAGCAATATTGTAATAGCAATATAGCATATATTGGTGTTCTCCTATAGACCCGGTTTGCTCAAATTTTAGCACGATTCTTCCGATTTTACGCCCATTTGGACGATTAAATTGACCGAGTGCACGATATGCATTCTGATTTGAACGCCCATTTTCATAATAAGCCTGAATAACTTTAACGCGTTGTTCGATTGTGTATCTTTCCATGGTTCAAATTGAGTTAGTCTGAAATTGAGAAATGTCAAATGAAGTACAGGAAAAAAACTTGACGTTTAGGTGTGGTTCACATTCAACAGCGGCCCTTACAATTTAATCACCAATATTATGAATCTTATAGCTGCTACTTGTCTGCAAATTGAGATACATCTCTCCACGTCTAAGCAGTCAGAGGAATGTATACACCGAATTTCATGATTCTGGCTACAGCCTTTTAGTTGGTATAATTGTTATCCACTTTCGCCCTCTTTTCCCCTTACGGGTATAGGGTGGGTCATTTAAAATTTATAAAAAATATAAAAAAGTACTTATTATTTTTGTAAAATTTCTGGTATTATTAGAAAGGTTGAAAACTTTGTCATTTAATAATGTAACACAATATCATTCATATCGCTACTGGATCAGCAGTACCTCATCCGGACAATCCAATTTTTCAGTACATTTTCAATTGTTCCGGCTCGAATCTCTTCTTTGGTCATTCCAGTCATTCAATCTCTCACAATTTTAAGTATTGAAGTCAAATAAAAATATTTAAAATTCATCAAAGCAAATAGAAGTGGTAAAGAATGCATGGTGACCATTTTAATACAAAACAAGTAAGGCAAGGCTAAAGTCGGACGGGGCCGACTATATAATACCCTACACCACTCCCTGCGTATATACCCCGCTTTTATTGCTAAACCCAGGTGTTTCATGGGAGCAATTTTATGCAGTTCATATAAATTATACAGTATAGATTCATCTTTAGTCATATTTAACAAATATGGTAAATACTATACACAATTTTCCGGCAGACAAATGCAAATTATACAGTAGTAATAGGATGAATCGGACTGACATTTGAAAGAAGGCCTATAACAACACTTGGGACCTGGTCCAACACATGGGCCTATATTTTTCTCATTCATGATAGGTATTCAAAGTTAAAATATATCATGATCCGATGTAAGACGTAGTTTCTAGAGCTGTATTAGAGTAGAATGGGGCCCCATTTGGGTTATTCCAAAGTATGGACACATATATTTGACTTTGTATTCTTAGTTGAAATATAATATAATCTGCAAAATTTTAAAAAAAAATCCGATGTAAAAATTGTTCTTGAGGGGTAAAAATTAAAATGAGGCCATTTGTAAGGGATCTACATTAAAAAGTGGTTCCTTATCACTTTCAAAGTAGGTATTATTATACCCTACACCACTTCGTGGGCTAGGGTATTATAAGTTAGTTTCGGGCCAAATGTTTGTAACACCAAGAAATAATCGAGCTAGACCCAGCTTTAAGTATACCGATCGGCTTAGAATCACCAGCTGAGTCGATTTAACGATGTCTGTCTGTCTGTCTGTCCGTCCGTCTGTCCGTCTGCTGTCCATCTAAACTTGTTCGCACTCTACAGGTCGCAATTGTTGTCCGATTGTCATGAAACTTGGCAGAAGTTATTTTTTCTGGCCAAGGACCATCGGACCATTTGGAGGAAATCGGTTCTGATTTAGATATAGCCCCCATACAAATGTCGCTCCCGATTTCACTTTTTTCCGCTTCAGAAACCACATATTGTACCCGATTTTCTTTAAATTTGGCACAACATTTTATAATAGAACTAGAAACCCCTATGCTGAAAGTGGGTATGATCGGTTCAGATTTAGATATAGCCCTCATACATATGTTGCTCGCGAATGTTTAACCGATTTTGGCCAAACTTTACATATTATATTTCACCAATAAACATACATGATGAAAGCGGGTCACATCGTTCCAGGTTTCAATATACCCCCATACAAATGTCCTTTCCGATTTAACATTTTTTGTCAAACACATACATTTACATTTACATTATTCAAAAATCCTTCCCGATTTCACTTTTTTACCGAATTGAATTGTAATGAGATAGAAAGTCCGTGAGTTACAGCTCTAGAAACTACATCTTACATCAGATCTTCATCAAATTTTGCAGATCATTATATTATTCAACTAGGAACACCTACCGTGAATGAGAAAAATATAGACCCATGTTTTGGACCAGGCCCAAAATGTTGTTATAGGGCCCTTTTGAAATGTCGGTCCGATTCATCCTATTAATACTGTGTAATTTGTATTTGTCTGTCGGATAATTGGTTTAATTACCATATTATTAACCATATTCGTTAAATATGACTAAAGATGAATTTATAGTAACTGTATAATTTGTATGAACTTACATAAAATTGTCATGAAATATCTGGGTTTAGTAATCAAAGCGAGGTACATACGCAGGGAGTGGTGTAGGGTATTATATAGTCGGCCCCGCCCGACTTTAGCCTTTCCTTACTTGTTTAAAACAAAGCTGCGTTTTTCTCCAATCTAAATGTGTTATTTAAATAAATTTACAAGCGGTACTGTTACCAAACAAATTAATGTGCAAACATATTGTCAAATTCGAAAAATGACTATAATTCCGCACTATCCGTATGTGGAATCGACTTTCGGCAGATATCTTCCCAGCAAATTATGACATTCAGAAGTGTAAAACAAAAGTCAACAAACACTACTCCCTCTTTCCTCCTTCCAATACCGTATCTTCCTTCCGCCAACGCAATGCGCTGCATTCATAGGGGACATCCCCTGAGTGTTGGTTCAGTGAAAAAAAAATGTGTACATATATAAAGCTCCAGGTTTATTCTTTTCAAATCCGATGTGAAAGTGAGAAACGGTTGATAACCAACTAAGTTGCAGGCTTATAAGTGTACGAGAACCCATTTTTTCTCTGGTCTCTGGCAAATTTCATACACAGATTCTTGTTCTATTCGACAATACCTACCAGAAAAATAATATCACTTCCTACTGTTTTTGAACCGCACAGTGTAATTTTTATTGAAAATAGTGAAATGTGGATTTGTGTTCGAATGACTATTGGACTATACTATTAGAATGACTGTGATATTTTATTTTTATACCCTCACTCGACAGAGTACGTGAGTATATATCATTTGGGACAGAAAAAAGTGTAACGCATTGAAGGAGTGACTTAAGACCCCAAGTATGTTTGGACGAAATCTGTTTCACGTTCCGTTTTAAGGCTGCTTAAATTCGAAGATGGGACGAAATTGACACGCCCCTTCTGGTACCCCCACACTAATGACTCATATTTCAATGTTAAATTAAAATCCATATAACTTCCACACGGTTATTCGCAATCAGCTATATTTTGGTACTTGAAAATGTTTTTATAATCACTTTAAGTGGGTATTGCCACGCCCCTTCTTGTACCTCCCACACAAATCACCTTAACCTACGTAAAATAAAGGCTGTTATAACTTATACAAGGATGATCGGAATACTATGAAATTTGATATTTGCGAATGTTTTTATATATGTTGCATTGGTGTGGAATATGGGCGAAATTGCCACGTTCCTTATGGTACCTCCCACACAAAGTGACATATGCCTTGGTTAAAATAAAACCGATATAACTTTTATACGAGTAGTCAAAATCGTTTGAAATTTGATATTCAAAAATGTTTTTTAATCACTTTAAACCAAAAAAATATTTACGGTATAGCCACGTCCCTTCTTGTACCTCCCACACAATTGTCTCTATCCTAGGTAAAATTAAATCCTTAATAAATTCTATACGGGTGCATGAAGTCCGCTCTGACTTGATATTTGATCATGTTTTTGCAGTTGTTTTATAACTGTGGAAGCTAAGACCAAATGTCATGAACCTTCTAGTACCTTCCCTACAAATCATCCAGCCCTACGTAAAATTTAAGTTATTATAATTTCCATAGATTTGTTCTCTGAGAGTGAGGGTATATAAAGGGTGTTTTTTATTGAGGTATAGAACTTCGAATTGAAATAAAACACAAGAAAATCGTTTTAATGTCCATCAATTTGGCTTTATTGGAAGGATAATTTTATGCCATTAATGTTTAAATATGATTTCGGGCATGTGGCCGCCGCGGCTGGCTCGAATATAGCCAATTCTACAGGTCCAATTTTCAACCACTTTTTCGAGCATATGGGGCCGTATGTTGGCAATAACGCCACGAATGTTGGCTTCCAAGTCCCCTAACGTTTCTGGTTTGTTGGCGTAGACGAGCGACTTCACATATCCCCAAAGAAAATAATCCAATGGTGTCAAATCACACGATCTTGGTGGCCAATTGACAGGTCCATTCCGCGAAACCGAATTAATTGCTCTGATGGACGATTATGTCGACCATAAAATGGACGGAGCTTGCGGTGAACTTCGCGAACTGAACCATTACTTTCGAAATAAATTTGCACGATTTGCAAGCGTTGTTCTTTTGTCAACCTGTTCATGATGAAATGGCAAACCAAACTAAATATTATTCACTTGACAGCTGACAAAATGGCCGCCAGTTAAAAAAGTGACTGACGTTTTCTTACTTGTTTGCTTTATTTTTCGAGCCACCCTAATATCCATGCACATAAATGCAGATGGAATAACACATGTTCATCCAGTCACGTATGGACGCAAAAATATAGTGCGGTTACACACTGAAACATTCGAGGAAAACACCACATGAACTCAGTCACAACGAATATGATGAGAGTTGATTTTACAGATTTTTATTCTCTGTCGTTATTTTTATGAGATTTTTTTACTTTTGCTTAGTTTTAGTTTTTGTTTGCATTGGGGCACACTGATTCTAAAATCAACGCTAAAAATTTGTCTTTTTGGAAATCTATATACATTTATCCCTAGATTTTCTTCAAATGGGACTTGTTTTCTACATTAAAATGACAGAAATTCTAAAATAAAACAAAATATTCTATTTATTTAAATAAATAATTAAAAAATCATAACATTTTAAAAAATGTCATTTCATTTCATTTATTAAGTCTATGGATATAAATCCTTACAGACCAGCAATGTTTTACATTATTTATATTAAAATTAGTATAACAATAATATATTTAATTAATTATATTATTTAACAATTTTTTAAACATAAGACTAGAAATAGAAAAATCTTCAAACTCACAAATAGTGTTATAAAGTTTCATCGATTTAATCAAAGGTTCATTAGAAGCATAATTAGAAAAATGTCTATCGATATGAAAAGGATAGTAATGTCTCAAAGATCGGGCCGGCGCACTAAACTGGATGAGTGATAGCAACTCTGGACAATCCACAGAAGTATTAATAATACCATGTAAAAACACCAATGAAGCTATATCTCTTCTAGAAGTCAAAGATTTTAAAGATAGAAGCAAACATCTACTTTCGTACGATGGAAATGGTGACAATGAAAATTCATTGTGATAGTTGCACCTTTTACATTTAACCATAGATCTTTTACATTTTGAATAGTTTATCGTTAGAGTGATATAAAGGGTGGTTAAATTGTAAGGGCCGATGTTGAATGTGAACCACACCTAAACGTCAAGTTTTTTTCTGCATTTCATTTGACATTTCTCAATTTCAGACTAACTCAATTTGAACCATGGAAAGATACACAATCGAGCAACGCGTTAAAGTTATTCAGGCTTATTATGAAAATGGGCGTTCAAATCAGAATGCATATCGTGCACTCGGTCAATTTAATCGTCCAAATGTGCGTACAATCGTAAAAATCGTGCAAAAATTTGAGCAAACCGGGTCTGTAGGAGATGTGAAAACACCAGTACATGCTCGCACAGCTCGTACTGCAGAAAATATTGCTGCTGTTCGGGATAGTGTGACTGAAGAGCCGTCCACCTCAACTCGTCGCAGTGCCCAACAATTGCACCTCTCACGCTTGTCGTTGATGAACATTATACATAGAAGCTTGTATTTACACGCTTACAAGGTGCAATTGACTCAATAAGTAAAGCCTCTTGACCATTCCAAACGTCGTCAATGGTCAGAATGGTGGCAAGAAATGGCAACAGTGGATGATCAATTTTCGAAGAAAATCATCTTCAGTGATGAGGCACATTTTCAACCCAGTGGATTCGTCAATAAGCAGAATTGCCGCATTTGGGTGAATGATAATCCAAGAGTGATTGTCGAAAAACAAATGCACCCCAAAGAGTGATTGTTTGGGCTGGCAGCATAATCGGTCCGTATTTTTTCCAAAATGAGGCCGGTCAGGCAGTTACTGTGAAAGATCTTCGCTATCGTGAGATGATAACGAATTTTTTATGGCCCGAATTGGAAGATATGGATGTGGACGATATGTTGCCCCAACAGGACGGTGTCATTTGCCACACAGCTTACGAAATAATGTCTCTTTTGCGCGACAAATACAATGGCCATGTTATCTCACGTGGTGGCGATGTCAATTGGCTGCCAAAATCATGTGATTTGACACCGTTGGACTTCTTTCTTTGGGGTTATTCGAAAGAAAAGGTGTACGTCGTGTAAGTCAGCAACAATTCAAGAGCTAAAGAATGAGATGATTCGGAACATTAACAGCAAAGAACCTCAATTATGCCTCAGCGTGATCGAAAATTCGGACCATTGGACGGAGGTGTGCCGCCACGATCTCGGCGTGCATAATTGAATTATAATTATCATAAGAAAAATAAATGACAATAATTTGTGTGTTTATTCAAAATCAACATCGGCCCGTAAAATTTAACCACCCTTTAGAAGTGTTAAAAAATAAATCAACATATTTTTTTGATATTCATTTTCTATTTTTCATTTCATTTTCTATTCTTCGTGCCAGCAAATTTCCTCTTTATTTTTTGAAGACTGCTCCTAAACCAGTGCTAAGCTATGTTATAGATATCATCACTTAATTGAATTAGATTAGTTACTGAGTCATTGTTTTTTCTGTGTTCCAATCAAATCAGAGTTCATGACAATAACTAACAGATATATTTGTATCCTAAGAAAATCTCACTGTTTTGTGTATTCACACAGGCAACATTTTGTGACCCTACGTGGATATTTGGATATCATGTGCTCGGAACAGGATTGTATAACAATTTTGAATTGTGCTGCAAATACGTACATCAACTGTTGAAAAGGCCAAAAAGTATTGGTGTGGGGAGAAATTCCAGAACTGCTAAGTTCAGAATCTAAAAGTTGTTAAAAAAACATCTAAGGAATGGCTAAATTCTTACGGGAACGACGCTACCCCTCCACTCATTTTGAACATTTTATGGGGCTTGTTAGACATCCGTAGTTCCATTTTGCCCATAGTGGTACAGTGGCCAGAATAATTTTAAATATCGGCTATCTGGGTGAATAAATTGTATCAGGAACTATTATTAATTTAGTTTTATTTTTTAAATGTAATTGTGTTTAGTATTATATACATTGTACAGTAGAGTGGAGTGAAAATGTATGGATAATTTTTTTCCAGAATTTCAAAATCAATCAACAGGAGTTTCTGACAGCGGCCTTGAAAGTACAAAAACAAATTTTAAATTGCGGTTTAAAGAGACAATATGCAAAAATTCACAACTAAAGTTTCTAAAATTTTTGCGTCGCCAGTAACAGATTTATTCCAAATTCGGTTTCCACCTGATTCAAATGTGTTACATTTCTTCTGGTTAAATCTGTCTGATAAGAGACACAACACAACATTTATAGATCATTTCCTTTCCTACATCTAACGAAGTTCATGTAATTTATAAAATTCATTTCCCAAAGGTTTTCTTAAAGTAAACAATATTCACATTTATTTTATGTTTCTTATTTATTATAAAATTAATTTGTATTAATATTATTTCAATGGAAGTATATATTGTCGTCTCAATAAAACAATAGTATATACAAATGTACACCATTATATTTTAATGCATATTTAGAATCTCCATCATTGATTCATAATTTCGACAAATTCTAGTTCCACAAAGCGGGTCAAAAGTTCATTCGTCTAGTTTCAAAATGTTCATCAATACATAATTGCGAAAGCTTATCATATTATACATCTAGAAACAAATTCGGACAAAAATCCAACAGGAAAACAAGTAAGAAAACATCAGTCTCACAGTGGTTCAGACTTAAAATCCATTGGGCAAAATTCCATAACTTTTTTCTAGTACACATTTTTGACTTCTGTAAAAAACCAAAATTAGACAAAGATTATTTTGAGATATTAGCATTAAAAATCGGATAATCAGATATGTTTTAGAAATCGGCCAAAGGTTGACTACTTTTCGTATTTTTCGATTTTAAAGAAAATTAATTTTTTTTTTTTAATTTTTATACACTCCACGAGAGTATTATGGCTTTGTGCATTTGTTTGTAACACCCAAAAGGAAACGAGATAGACCCATTGTTAAGTATACCGATCGACTTAGAATCACTTTTTGAATCGATTTAGCAATGTCCGTCTGTCCGTCTCTCTGTCCGTCTGTCTGTCCATCTATTGTTGTAATCAAATTACAGGTCGCAATTATAGTCAGACAGACATTTTCTGCTCTAGAAACCACATATTGAGCCCGATATTCTTTAAATTTATCAAAACATCTCATAATCCAACTATAAACACCTATGCAGAAAGTGGGTAAGATCGGTTCAGATTTAGATATAGCCTCCACACAAATGTCAGTCCCGATTTGAAATTTTCCGCTCTAGAAACCACATATTGAGCCCGATATTCTTTAAATTTAGCAGAACATCTCATAATCCAACTTTAAACACCTATGCAGAAAGTGGGTAAGATCGGTTCAGATTTAGATATAGCCTCCATACAAATGTCGGTCCCGATTTGAAATTTTCCGCTCTAGAAACCACATATTGAGCCCGATATTCTTTAAATTTAGCAGAACATCTCATAATCCAACCATAAACATCTATGCAGAAAGTGTGTAAGATCGGTTTAAATTTAGATATAGCCCCCATACAAATATCGGTCCCGATTTGACATTCTCCGCTCTAGAAACCATATATTGAGCCCGATATTCTTTAAATTTGGCAAAACATCCTATAATCCAACTATAAACACCTATGCAGAAAGTGGGTAAGATCGGTTCAGATTTAGATATAGCCTCCATACAAATGTCGGTCCCGATTTGAAATTTTCCGCTCTAGAAACCACATATTGAGCCCGATATTCTTTAAATTTAGCAGAACATCTCATAATCCAACCATAAACATCTATGCAGAAAGTGTGTAAGATCGGTTTAAATTTAGATATAGCCCCCATACAAATATCGGTCCCGATTTGACATTCTCCGCTCTAGAAACCATATATTGAGCCCGATATTCTTTAAATTTGGCAAAACATCCTATAATCCAACTATAAACACCTATGCAGGAAGTGGGTAAGATCGGTTCAGATTTAGATATAGCCCCCATACAAATTTTGCTCCCGATTTGACTTTTTCCGCTCTAGAAACCACATATTTTAACAGATCCTCTTCATATTAAATATTTATAGCGAAAGTGGGTCACATCGGTTCAGATTTATATATAGCTCCCATACAAATGTCTCCTCCGACTTGACTCTTTCCGTTCTAAAAACCACATATTTTAACAGATCTTCTTCAAATTTGGCAAAACAAATTATATTTCAACTAGGAATAGCTATATATAAAGGGTGATTTTTTAGCTATTATCTTTTTGGCAACACTGGTTTAAACAGCTGACGCAGGATTCGTGTTTTGTTTCACTGTCAAACATCTTCAGTTCAACGCTTGCAAATTATTGAATTTTATTATCAAAATGCGTGCTCTGTTAAGAAAGTTCATCGCGCGCTTCCATTTTATGGTCAGATTAATCGACCCACTGAAGCGGCTATTCGGGCTATTGTGACTAAATTTCGCACCGAATTTACATTGTTGGACATTAAACCACCAACACGCTTACGTAGAGTGCGAACTGAAGAAAATATCGCAGCTGTATCGGCCAGTGTTAATGATGACCATCAATTCATCGCCGTTCGCAGCAATTGGGCCTCTGTTACTCAAAAACGTGGAAATGCCAAAATTGGACTAAGCGGATGGACCATTTGAGGCGCAGTCAAAGTCAACATTTGCATGAAATAATCTTCAAACATTAAATTATAAGGACCACACTATCGATTCAAATAAAGATTTCATGCATTTTTCTGAATTTTATGTGTTTTGTTTTTTAAAACTTTCCTATAGCTTTTAAAAAATCACCATTTAGTATTTATTTCAACTACAAACATATATAGCGAAAGTGGGTAACATCGGTTCAGATTTATAGATAGCTCCCATACAAATGTCTCCTCCGATTTGACTCTTTCCGTTCTAAAAACCACATATTTTAACAGATCTTCTTCAAATTTGGCAAAACAAATTATATTTCAACTAGAAGTAGTTCTGGTAATAATGGGAATCTGTTCAGATATATATATATAGCTCCAATACATATTTCGACACTGAATTGATTATTTCCGCTCTAAAAATATCATATTTGAACTGATTTGCTTAAAATTTGGCAAACCAGCTCATATTTCAACTACAAACATCCATGGCGAAAGTGGATAAAATCGGTTCAGATTTATATATAGCTCCCATATAATTTAATTCCTTCCGCTCTAGAAACCACATACTTAACAGATTTTTATCAAATTTGGGAAAACGTCTTATATTTCAGAAAACCTATAGCTACCATTCAAAGCATGTGTTCAAATTTTCTTACAAATACAGATAAAAGTATGCAATTTGTAGTATATATATATACCAGGTTCAAATGTAACGACCTTCTTATACCATACACCACAGGGTATATTGACTGGGTGTAGGCTATAATATAGTCGTCCACTCCCGACTTTAACCTTCCTTATTTGTTTAAATAAAATCAGATACGTAATAAGCGTTCAATATACAGTTGAACTACCCTTAAACTGTATTATCTTGTTTATAAAACTCCTATTAGTTATCTTTTATTTAAGTGGACAATTGTTCGATTAATCGGTTAATCGAATAACTCAACGATTCGATTCATTGGAAATTCCTTGTTTGCAAATAAACGATTGATCGAATAACATAAAAGTCCAAATAATTTGGTACCCTACAACTGAAGTTTTAATTTAAGACAGCTGAAATTTAAATTTTTTTAATCACAGTCTTTCGAAAAATCACCCAAACTGGTCACCTCTTCTACCGTGTCAGTTTTTCTTCGCGGATCAATCGTACATAGGAGAGTTTTCCTTTTTTGGATATTTTTACCAGTTTTTGGTTTATTTCAACATTACATGCTCCTGGCTACACTCATCATATTAGATGTTTTCCACATATGGAAAAGTGCTGCGGGTATACCTTCGAACATATCAAGTTCCTGGACAATGTTACATCGTACATACATGCAAAAAAAAACACACACACATAAAGTGGATATTCTCGTACACTTATTATGTACCAAAAAGTATTTGGTATTTGTGTACGATTGATTTTGTCCATTCTCCTGCATCCTTACAGGATTGTCACAAACATGTCACTAAAAACATAAACCACAATGGAGAATAAAAACGTAAATATGTACATATGTATGTATGCTTAGCAGACTTGAATTGTATATACCCTACACAGGGTGACTCATTAATCATTAATCAATAAAAAATGTATAAATAAAATGTGTGACAAGTACGGCTCTTTTCAATTAATTATTATAGTGAAACAGTAGGGAAATTGAATTAAATTAATTTAAATCTAATTAATTTAATTAAATTCTATCAAAATAGCTTTTAAAGTATATTTAATTACACCCAGAATTGATATGTAAAGTCGACGGCCTTTAATCTGCCGGTATTATTGTGGAATGTACTCCATTTTGGAATGTAGCTGCATTTGGTCGACCTTAGCGCAGTTTTTACTTGTTTTTGACTCTTAAAGATTTTGAGTATCTACATTCATATAAGTTAAAAATTGATTTCACTTTTTTAAATAGAAATAATTTATATTATTAAACAATATTTTGTGCTCACATCCCTTTTGTTGAGGGGCAGAAAAGCCGATTAATTTTCCGAAAATGAAATTTTGTAAAACCTGTCAATCACTTTGGACTGAAGACATGAAGAGATTTCAGTTTGGCATAAGTCTTAGGATATTTCTAAAGATGATACAAATGGTAGGCCATTTTTAGTTTACCTCGCCCAGACTAGGGTTAAAGGATATAAATAGAGATGGAACACACTAAAACTACTCACACGCACAGACATGTTATAAAAAGAGGACACAAAACAAAACATGGAAAACAAAAGAAAATGTAGATGCCATTAAGAACTTTAGTTGAATTCCACACACAATTGAATGGAGTGCGGTGGAATGGAGTCGGTCGGTGCAACTTAAGTGCCGTAAAGAGGCGGTCAAATCTATGTGGTCATCGAACCAATTCATCCCTTTCGCAAAACCACCCCACAACTGGGAAACACCAGCTGAGTGGTTAAGAATGTAAATCAAGAAGGAGGAATGCGCACGGATACCACAAATGTCTTTCTTTAACTTACCGAAACCTAGAAGAAAAACCAGAATGACGGATAACGATGAAATGACAAGGACACTCTTAAGGGGTGAGATGGGCAGATTGGAATACATTTGAAATTGGCCTGAAAAAAGGAATTCTTTAAACATCTTTAAGTAACAACTTGATATTAACATCAATCTTGACAAACAATAGATACTGATTTTAAATCAGAAGACACTGTGTAAAGCAAACTTCCTCCCGCTGAGAAGGAACTACTGACCTATATATAAAATAGGTGAATTACTGACTGATCATTGACCAGCGCGAAATTTTCAGGATAGTTCCCAAATATAACGTAAACACCGACTAGGAAAGAGTTTACGAAATTCGTACTTTTAGGGGATAAAATGGGACAAAAAGGGATAAACATCGAACCTTCGTCCTCGATAAACGGCAGAAACTAGAAAAATGAAATTCGGTGTGTTCCTTGCACTGACCATACAGACGAACTACAAATAGGCATTTTTCGAAATTTGTACTTTAAAGGGAGGAAAGAGACAAAAAGGGATAAAAATGGTACCAATAAGTAAGTATTAAGTAGTATTGCAGCTATATTCGTGAAAATCGGTATTTACATTTCTCTGACAACGTAGACGAGCGGGTCAAAAAAAGGGGATAAGAATGGTACCAACTAAAGTATTACAGTTAGAATCGTGAAATTTGATATGACCCTGTTGAAGCGCCGTAAAATTAGATTGTTCGAAATTTGCACATTTTAGGGGGTGCGCGGGACAAAAAGGCATACAAATGGTACCAATTTAAGGATTGCAGCTATATTCGTGAAATTTGGTGTGTAAGTTCCTCTGACAATGTAGAAGCGCAATCTAAATTGTACCAACTAAAGTATTGCCGATATAGTCGTGAAATATGGTGTAAAATCCTCTCACTACACAGAAGCGCAATATAAATTAATTTTTATACCCTACACCACTTCGTGGTCTAGGGTATTATAAGTTAGTTTCGCGCCAAATGTTTGTAACACCAAGAAATAATCGAGCTAGACCCACCTTTAAGTATACCGATCGGCTTAGAATCACCAGCTGAGTCGATTTAACGATGTCTGTCTGTCCGTCCGTCTGCTGTCCATCTAAGCTTGTTCGCACTCTACAGGTCGCAATTGTTGTCCGATTGTCATGAAACTTGGCAGAATTTATTTTTTCTCGACAAGGACCATCGGTATTGAATTTGGAGGAAATCGGTTCAGATTTAGATATAGCCCCCATTCAAATGTCGCTCCCGATTTGACATTTTCCGCTCTAGAAACGACATATTGTACCCGATTTTCTCTAAATTTGTCAGAACATCTTATAATCCAACTAGAAACACGTATGCAAAAATTGGGTAAGATCGGTTCAGATTCAGATATAGCCCCCATACAAATGTCTCTCCCGATTTGACATTTTCCGCTCTAGAAACGTCATATTGTACCCGATTTTCTTTAAATTTTGCAGAACATCATTATAATCGAACTAGAAACACGTATGCAAAAATTGGGTAAGATCGGTTCAGATTTAGATATAGCCCCCA